>WEIS01060466.1:0-31359 GCA_013389965.1 Todus mexicanus | reverse complement strand
CCCTATATAAGGGGAGGCCTGGGTGGGGGGCCCTATTTGCAACCAGCTCCAGTGTTGGGCTGGAGCTTGAGGCTGTGTCCGGTTAAGCCTTGAATACCTTCAAGAAGAGAGATCTGTAACTGTTCTGGGCAACCCATTTCAGTATTTGACCACCTTATTTAAAAGAAAAATATATATAAAAGTGAAAAATTCCTTCTGTCTACTTGGATTTTCCCACTTTCCAATTTGTGCCTGTTCCATCTTATCTTACTGCTGTGCAGTGGCTGGTACAGATAATAAGATCTGTTTATGGGGTGGGAGACACCAGCCCTAGTGAGAACACACATACCAATGTGTACTGTTCAGCCATACCATGAACCACCAACACCAGCCACTAGTGAGATGCCATCAAAAGAAGGCAAATGCACTGTTGAAACTTAACAGCTCAGGAATTTCCAGAGATGGTTGAGGACTTGGTAGAGATGGGTGAAGTCAAAATGGAGCAGATACAAAGCAGGGCTATAAAAATGATTCCTTATGGGGAATACAGAGGAGTAAGAGAATTTGATCAGACAAGTCAAATGAAGACTTTGGTTTTGTTTCTGTTTCCTGTATTTTTACAAGCACTCTTCCTCAAGTCTGCTCCAAGGCTTCCCTCCTTTCATGTTCAGAACATTTTTCTAATTAAGAGGTTTCATCTCTCCCTTCCCATTTATATTAATGCTATTAGTGCTAATGAATTTAGATAGAGTAGCAAGATGTCTTCCAAACTGAATTTTGGTTTTCACATGTTCTGCAGAGGCAGTCTTTTACTGAATATGCCATTTGTTTCTTTAGGGTAGGCATTGTGTTCAGGAGGTATTTGCCTGGTGTTTCAGCATAAGTGGTAGCATTTTGGTTGCTCCTGTCATGCCCCATTATTACCCGAGCTCATGGACACAATGACGAGTGTGTGCGAAGTTTGTTTAGCAAATCCCAGGTATGCCTGCACTTTGTGCACACATGGTAAGACTTGACACATCATGAAAAGGTGAGATTTACTGTATCTGTATAAACCCTCAGTGCAGTGAGCACGCTTTAGGCCAGGGGCTTTGCTGATGTGTCTGTTGATTGGGCATAAGCTTTGTATATGCATTTCTGCTGAGGAAGTCCAAAATAAAACTATGGCAGCCCATAGGAAAAAACATTTATGAAAGAGAGTGGTTGGTGTGTACTCAATGTCTATGCTGTGCCTCTGTGCTTTCAAACCCAGGTCTTTCTTATCCTTGACCAATCACAGTATTTTTCCACAACTAAACAAAAATAACCATTTTCTTAGAAGGTTGACTAAAATTTTTTTCAGTTGTATGTTTTATTTGGCATAATTACATGCCCTTACAAGCAATTTAAGATGAATTATGGAACTGCAAGTTGAACTAGCACTCGTTAATCCAGTTAAGAATTTTGTTTTGGACAGCCTGGTTCTGAAGCAAACTAAAGTGAATTCCAGCTGAGAGCTGGTTCTAGTTTATGATTCAGAAGTCATAATATGAAGTTCTTGATTGTTATAGCATTTCTGTATTTTATATTTAATTTTAAAACCGTAGTGTGTTTTGTGACCATAAATGGAATAGAGCAATCTGAGGGCATTGATGAAACAAAGATATTCAGTGTAACAGGTTAGTGTTAAATGTATTATGAATAACAATGAGAGGACTTAAGCAGAACACAGGAATACCAATAAACAAATAGATGAGAGGCAATGAGTGACATGGGAGTTCAAATTAAGGAAAAGTATGGAAATACTAAAGGACATTTAAGAGAGTTGTTTTGATCAGGAAAGTACTAAGAAGTATTCTAAAAAGTATTCTGTCAATATTATAAGTATTGTGTCAATAGAATAGCTTCCTTTCTAGTATTTAAAGATCAAAAGCAGACCCCAGAAAGTAACAGGGCTGATGAGAGATGGAATGAACAGTAGTTTGGAAAGGCATATGCTACTAAAAAAGAAACAGAAGCCTTCTCAAAAAGGGGATGTCTGGCAGATAATCAAATGTTTTTTGCATAAAGGTCAACCACTGATTAAGATGGCAGCTTTTAAAAGTTTTTAGATTAAAAAGAAAAAAAAATAATCTTTGTTCCGTAGGAATATTTACACTGAATTAACAGAATTGCAGACCAGGTTGTGTGAGGTCCCCCCTGCCACCATGTTGTTTTGGTTGAGGTGAGGTTTTGCCTAGCAAAGCTCAGCATTATTATATTTTGTGTCACTGAGAAATTTTATGAATGTGCGAAGCTAAAAATAGTGGCGTATCTACTGCATTTCAAATGTCACCTTTTAGCACAAGCACAGACATTCAACCCTGCTGCCCATTGAGCTTCTAAAATTATTTGTTGGGATGAACGGCTTCGTCCAAAGCATAGATTGGATAAATCCATATGAATTTGTCAGCTTCCAGAACAAACCTTCCATTAATTTCTTGTAGCATAATTGTGCATGTGATCACAGATATTTTTGTAGCTGTTTCTAAGTAGTTTTTGTGCTGGTAACATAACTAGTGTTTGATGATTGGAGAAAAGAGTGGGTTTGAAAACGAAATGTGGAGCCATTGCATTGCCATAGTGGGAAAAGCTGAAAGCAGGGTGATCAGCTGTTCTGCAGCTTTCATGTACCTGCTTTCATCTTGACGCCAACAACTTCAAACATGAAGGAGGAGAACTTGTTTATAGGGAAGAGATGCAGATTTTCTAAAGCTAATTAATTGCATTTATATCTTTGGAAATAATTGTTGCAATACACATGAGGATTTACCCAGATTAAGTCAGACCTGTAGCAGAAATTGCAGTATTACTTAAAGATCTGTTTGCAAGAGGAATTTCCCTATCTGACTTCCCTTCTGAGTTTGAGTTCAAAATCTACAGTCCTTGGTACAGCAAAAATTAGTTCATGATCTAGTCGAGTAAGAGTTCTAGGATTTTGTTCCATAATTTAAGAAATGTAAGGATTTTTAGAAAAGAACTGAAATTCATAGTTACTGTAGGTGTTTGGGTGTAATGAGATTACAATGAGATCTATATTTAATTTACAATCAATTTTTTATTTTTATCACAATAGTTATTAGGTTTGATATAAGCCTTTTTACCCATTACCAATACCTAGATAACAGGAGGGTGCTAGTTTTAATAAGAGATTTTTGGTAAAGCTGAAATGTTGCAGATTTCTGTTTGGATTACAGTAGAAGACAGCAAGAATTTTGAGGAGAGTTACAGGGATGATCCTTACCCTTTACAGAGAAAGCTTTTCTGCAGATATGTTATTGTGCAAACAGAAATGTCTCTTCCATTTTACCTTAGTGGACACTGACCTTTTTAAAGCAATTAACATGTACATATAAAAATGTGAAAGCTGGAGACCCTCCTTTGTAAATTTAGAAATCTGTAGCAGTGTTGGATTTGATGTGCCTGTTCAAAACGTAGGGGAAACATTCTTATTTCTTGCAGGTGACACATAAGTTATGGCCTGTTGACCAGAAGCACATCCTTGCATCTTGTAGCCTCAATCAGCTGTGTCAGATGTTTATGTGATGAACTAGCCATTCAGTGAATTATTGTCTTCAAAAAGCAAACCAAGAACACCTACAATTGTTTTCCCCTCTTTCTAAATCCAGTAAAAATACAACTTTTGCTGATTTCTTGAGGTTGGCAAAGACTTTTCAGCAGCTCTCTATAAATTATTGAGAGTATTATATTTTTGCTTCCTGGAGGAAAATGTGCATGGTGGGATTCAAGACAGTAATTTAAGTGGTCCTCAGAGGTGTGGCATCAGATTGCACTGTTGGTGCCTTTTTATTGTCATCATATGAAGACAACTACTATTGCTTAAATGGAATTTTTGGATGAAGAAATTCTTGAGGACAAATACTCACCGTGTTTCTGTGGCCAGCTTGAAGCAGAATTTTTCCAGTGCACGGGAGGGAGGAACAGGACATGAGGTGGTATGAAAAGGCAGGTCTGGGAAGGTTGTGAAGCCAAATCAAATCTACTTGATTGCTTGTGTTGTGTACAAGCAGATGCAGAACTGCCAGGCAGCTTGCTGTTGGAGAAGAATATAAGAGTCCTGGTTATTTACAAATAGCATGTATATAATGGCCCTGTACAAACACCAGGGCTGGAATTCCTAGGAGTCAGTTTACTTGGATAATCATTTCCTCCCCTCCAATTGGTTTGTGAGTTCAAATTTTTCTAGTTTCCCAAAGACTCAGCAGTGCTTATCATTCCCTCGGACAAGGACTGCAGACCTGTGTGTCTGTGCCATCCAGAGCCTTCACTGTCACTTGCTGGCACCTTTTTTGGGCTTCCTTAGGGGCACACTCATGCAGGAGTGGGCAGGAGCCTTGTGTTGTGGCCCTGGAGCCAGAGTGGTGCAAGGCTATGGGGAAGCTGTTTGCCCAGGCTTGGTGTTGGTGGCAGAGTTTGTCCCAGCATGGTGAGGCTGAGTTCCTCAGGGCACATGTCTATTTTTCATGGTAAAATGTCTTTCTGAATACTAATTACCACTTACAACTGTTTTAATGTCTGCTCAAGGACTTAGCTCAGAGGGAGGAAAAAAGATGATAATAATTTCAAAAGAGTACAAACCCCACATTTTTCACATGTAATAGTTTCACAAGAGTACAAAAGCCACATTTTTTAGCAAAGCATTTGGCTTGCTTTACATTAAACATGCCCTCAAGTTCCATATTTATTTTTAATATATTACTTCTACAGCTTCTTTTCCTCCACAGTGATTTTGCCCTTGCTGAATAACATCTGCTCAACTTCCCTTGTCCCAAACAAAGCTGTCATTCTTACAGATTAAATTGGCATCATCCTTTCCTCAGCCCCAGCTATCTTTGGCTTCCTTCAATTTCTTGTCACTGTGATTAAAGTGTGGTGCACTTGTACCCATATATTTTAAAATCTATATAGGTTTTGTTTCTTTCGGATAGTACCCAGTCTATCACAGTGGTCAAAATTGTTTCTGGCATTCATGGAGATAATTATAGTGTGTCATAATGTTGTGAATAGTGTATTGCAGCAATCCCCTTACCTCACCAGGGGAATTCTAAATATGGCTTATAGTCAAAAATCTAAAGATTGCTGTTGTTCTATACTCTTTAGCGTGATTGATTAACAAACTTCGCTTAAAAAAAGACCATACCTGTGAACCTTTTCTGCATTTATTTAGACTACACATGAGACCTCTTTCAAATTTTGAGCTGAGATGCAATTAGCAAGAATTCTGTCATGATCAATGACACGGCTATCAGGGGGAATGTCTTGCCATTTTTAAGGCTGCACTGCTGCTTCTGTTTTCATCCCAGTGATTTTAGTTTATTTATTTTTTCTTCCAAAAATATACCTTTTGTTTTTTACAACTTTTATTGTTCAAATTTTTATTTTATTTTAAATCTTCAAAGCAAAGGTCATAATTGCCATGGTGGATTGTCATAGATGATATTTCTAAATGATCTTCTGGTCAATTTTTCAGTCTTCTCTGTTATGGAAGCTGCCGGGATCCCAGTATGAATGCAGGGTGGAGTTATGAATTTAGGGTTTGGACATTGTGTATAGGTTGTGAAAATGTAAATTTTGTATGTGTGTGGACTGTAGATATATTAAAAAATATGGCATCATTTAAATTTTTCATATATGAAATCCTTGGTTCAGTCCATTCTTCCATCTAACTCTAGTATTAAAAATAGGAATGATTAACCATGAAGCTTATTGTGCCGTTAAGTACCTCTCTATTTGGTTTGTTTTGCAGGTAAGTAGAACTTAGCACCTGTTAGTCAACAATTTATGGTAAGTAGCAAATATAAAGTTAAATTAGTGTTTTGTCCTTTAAAGGGAATATTCAGAGTAGCTAGTCTGTGCCTAGAGTCTTTGCAGGTGGTACAAGTTTACAACGTTTTTCTCCTTAAAGTATTATTCATCTGTTGCAGGAAGATATAAATATAAATACTCAATGCAATATTTCAAGGAAGTTGAGCAAACAATATTTACTTAAGTAAAATAAACAAATGAGGGGTTTGATTTTCACTTTTAACTCCTTTCAACTATAGTAATCCTGGAAGTTGTTTGTAACTAAATGAAAATCTTCCACATAAATGCAGTATGTAAACTGTGGTGTCCCTTTAACTTTTTTTTTTTTTTTTTGCTGTGGGATATTTCTTAGACTCTTCTACTTATCCTGTCTGTGTCTTGATGAAAGTTCTATTAATGCTTAGTTCTTATCTATCTAGTTTAATGAGTAGATTTCAGTTGCTTCCTAAAAGATGTGTTGTGATCCATATTGTTAAGCTGGGAGAAGAGTGTGGTGAAGAGACCATACAATGCATGGTGAAAAAATGTGACCTGGGTCTTTATCAGGGCTCTGACAGGGCTCAGCATCCTCTGTGAGTAAAAGGTGTTCTAAAATAAATCCAGTTTTTCTAGTATACATCATTCATTTCATCTCATTAGTTTAAACTCTTAACATGTCATTCAGTTACTATCCAGAGAAACTTTAAAATTTGATTGTTCATTTTTAGCTTTTTTCACTTCCTAGCCTCTCCAGAGGCAGCTGTTGTGTTGCTAACATACTGTGAAAGGTGTTACAGCTTTGCACTGCAGTGTTTGGAATTTAATACATGGTACATTTTTTCTTGAGGTAAGAATGATAGACTCTCAGCACTTCACACGTTGTTTGAGCATTTGATCCTCTTAGAAAGCCACTGTGGTTTTCCTACTTGTAGTTTTAACTTTGTAGAAGATTTTTTGTTATTGCTAGGCTACGTACAATTCTTGGGGGTTTTGTGTTGTGGGGGTTTTTTGGTTGGGGTTTTTTTTTTTAAATTTTTAAAATATTTTCTCCTTTCTTCTGTCCTGTTTTTTTGTCCTCGAGCATTTTTATTTTGAATCCATATTGTTCTCTTCAACTGATAACGCAACTCAGTCGTCCTTAGTCACAGAGGCTTTTTCTTTTAGCTTTACTGTGCCTTGACAACACCTGTAAGTTTATGATCTAGTCTGTTTATTTTAAACTCCAGTCATTCAGATGTGTTTGTTATACCTTAATTAGCTGATTTTCTTTGACTATGTTTTCTCATTTTCCCATGGCATCTTCTCCAGAGGTTTACTTGTCTGCTTTCTGTCATCTTTTGTAAAATATTTTGCCAGAGGATTATTGTTCTATGTCAACTATCATTTTCTTCTCAAAGATTTTTCTAATACGTATTTGTGCATGCACATGCAAAAGTGAGGTAGACATGGTTGCATTTAAACACAGGCTGACAAGAAGAATAAAATATCTACTAAAACTGTCTAGATTCAAATCAAAACATGGAGTTACGTACTCTCTGCAGAGGTCAACTCTGAATTCCTTCTGCCCTTTGAGACATCGTTATCAGCTTCCATCCCTATTTTATCTATTATGTGCTAAGTTTCTGCTATGTGCATAGTGTTTCTGCAATTTAATTTTTTGAGGGCAGGTTACAGGGCTGGTATGGTCAAATAAGAAGGATGAATGGATGCTTTTCAGTTTTTCCCCTCACTCAGTCAAGGTTGGGGAGGTGGGTCTTGGACTTAGAGCTTTTATTGGCAGAAACTCAGCTCATGATCCAGCTGCGGGGAAGGGTTTAACACGGTAATTTCATAGCTCTAGTGCCTCATGTTAGACCTGGAATTAAGAAAACCTTGATTGACCTGCTGACCATGCTTTGGCTATCACAGTTTAAAGCACTAGCAGTCTTCTTGACTGAAAAGCCTAGCTCCGAACAGCAGATATAAAACCAACTAACCTTGGAGTTGACTCAGACATATTTTATTTTGGGTTTGTTTTTGTTTTTAAACACTTTTTACACAACTTACTTTCAATATATATACCTAAAATTGAATGTATTTCCTAGTATATTTTCCACCTTCTAAGCAGAAACAAAGTATGTTGTATATACAGGTTATACTATAAAAACAAATCTTAGGATGTTATGGTGTCAGAAATTTGTAGCATGTGGGTTTGTATATTGTTTCTGAGGCAATATTTTCAAAAAGGTTGTAGAAATATGGAGACTTAGTAACAGTTCCATTAAAATTCTGTTCCATGCTTTTTTGAGTGTAATAAGCACAAAAAAAAGGATGAAAGAATCATCCTTATTAAAAAGATACTCATTGTGCCTCTATAATTACAACTTCTGTAGTTAAAGTAAGGACTGAAATGTATCATGAGATTATGTAGGAAAATTACATATATCTTCAAAACATTATCCTTTATTCTTGAAATGCTGAATACATTTTGTGCAATTTTTCCAACAGACTGGTCATTTAGGCTGAGATAAAATTAATGTTTTGCAATTTTCTTGTAAGAAGTTTCTTGTAGCTAGAGCTATGCTAATTGTCATTGTTGAAAATGATTTGAGGCCACATCTAGAGTACTGTGTCCGCCAGTTCTGAGCTCCCCAGTTTCAGAGAGACAAGGAACTACTGGAGAGAGTCCAGCAGAGGGCTACAAAGATGATTAGGCCATGAGGACATCTCTCTTGTGTGGAAAGGCTGAAAGACCTGGGGCTGATTAGCCCCGAGAAGAGAAGACAGGATCTTATAAATGCTTATAAATATATAAAAGGTGGATGTCAACAGGATGGGGCCAATCTCTTTTCATTGGTGCCCAGTGGTAGGATGAGGGGCAATAGGCATGAACCGGAACACAGGAAGTTCCATCTAAACGTAAGGAACAATTTCTTTACTGTGAGGGTGACAGAGCCTGGAACAGGCTGCCCAGAGAGGTTGTGGAGTCTCCTTCTCTGGAGACTTTCAAAACC
Organism: Todus mexicanus; assembly: GCA_013389965.1. Classification (NCBI taxonomy): domain Eukaryota; kingdom Metazoa; phylum Chordata; class Aves; order Coraciiformes; family Todidae; genus Todus; species Todus mexicanus. The sequence goes on along the minus strand of WEIS01060466.1, from coordinate 22,564 downwards.
TGCCTGGACATGTTCCTGTGCAACCTGCTGTAGGTGATCCTGCTTTAGCAGGGGGGTTGGACTAGATGATCTGCAGAGATTGATTCCAACCTCTACCATTCAATGATTCTGTATTGTGTATCTTTGCTGTTTTTCCTTTGGTACCTGTTTTACTGTTGTACTTTTAATTCTGAAACAATATAAACTCTGGTTCAGAAAATGCATTTTACATTTTCCCAGGAGTATCATCAGTATTATAACAAGATACATAAAATAGTGAACATCAGTGGAAATAATGGTCCCATTTCTTTTGCCTTAGTAGTTTTATAGGCAGTAAAGATTACATCTCCTATTGGCTTTAGATGGCAGGGATTTACTCTGATACAGCACCAAAAACTGTAAGCAGGTTGTGTCAATAGAAGTAATTACATTGTATCCAGTACATCTCATTTCATGTCTTATCTGGGTAAAACAGTTAGATTATATATTTATTAAAATTATAATAAACCACAAGGTCATCTCTGTGTGACTCTGTTCTAACATGCAACTGTCACATTCACTATTTTATAACTCTTTCATTGCTGTAGTTTCATCAGTGAAGGAAAGAATAAAACCAGTGACTTTCTGAGACATGTATCTATGTTTTTCTGTTCTCTGAGAGTTTTCCTGATACATTTATGTCTTGTGGTTCTTAATATTTTTTGTTAGCTGCCTTTTTGGAATATGTAAGGTGAAAATTCAGGTGCTATCTTGGAAGCATGAAAGCTGTGCTCTCACTAGGCTTTCTAAAAAACACTTGGGAAAAGGGATGAGAACAAAAGGGATATTTTATATAGCAAGAGGACAAGGCATCAATTTCTCCCATGAAAAAAATTAAAATCCCACTTTCATATCAGAGAATAACTATTTGGGAGTTTGTTCTTGTTAAAAATTGAAGGGATTGATTGAAGATTTTGTAGTTCAGTAGTTGCTGAAATGTAACAGGTAACTAGCATTGTCTTGGTTGTTTCCTACTATTTCTTCCAGCATCCTTTAAGACAAACCCCATTTTAACTTGTTTTAAGTTAAAACTTGCAGCGATTGGTTTGCTGAGAGTGGAAGGGTCTCAGTCTGATCCTGTTTCAAGTTCCAAACTGCCAGGTTGGAGTAGCATACACCATTTATAGAATGGCACAAGTGACAGTTTCTCTGCGCTGTTTTGTCAGTGTTCCTCAGTAGGAAGATCTGAGGGATCACATCTAGGTATACAAGAGGATGTCCCTTTTCTTGTGACTTTTATCCTTTTTCTTGTCTGTAAGCCCTTTCCACAATGTTGCAAATTAATGCCAACTTCAGTGGTAACTTCAATGTTGAGTACTTGTCTACATGCTTGGTTGGGACTGCCAAGATAATGTCCCTGAGCAATCAGGTGCTACTGAATTATAGTGGTGATCAAAATGGTTTGTTGGGTTGAATTTATGCTAGTAAGCTTATGAAGGAATTGTGTTCCCTGTTTGGGGAATTTTTTAACTTTTTTTTTTCGGTGTGCTTTGTAGATGCTTTCGAAACAGCAGCCACTTTGCTAGCTTGACTTTGAAGCTTAAAATGTTAAGTTACAAACTAGAACCAACTTATGTGATGTCTACACGCCATTTAGAAGCAAGGAGGCTGCATGGGCCCTGGTGCTGCTGCTGCTTGGGTCCTTTCCTTTGCATCTAGAGTATCCTGGAGTGTGGTGAGATCATGACCTCATCCTTCAGCCAAGCAGCACAGGCTAGTTGTGAGTAGGATGCTGGTGACCCTGGTATGCTGGCCATGCCCAAGATCCCATGCCCTGTACTCGAGGCCTGTGAGTGATAGGAACTAGCATGTGCAATTTGGCATACTTTTTGACAATAGAAATCACAAGATATTGGAAAAAATGGGATAAGCCAGTTGCAGTGGAGGTGAACCTGCTGAGGTGGTAAGGTGTGATTAAACTAAGTCTGAAAATCTATTTTATTTAGCTTCTTGTGGAAGGAAACAATTTTGCATATATATGCTTAAAGTCCTGCGGGTTTTTTAGTCACTATCTTTTGTAGCTACAACAAAAATACAAATCCTATTAGTGAGCTTCCACATGGTTATTCCTGAGATATACTCATTTGTCAAAACTTAATGGAGCACAAAAAATGAGTGTCTCGACAAGTGTATCTATATTCATGTTTTAATTCAGACCAGGAATGCTCTTCTGAAGTGAATTTCCCAATCAGTTGGAAGTTCAGTGTTACCGAAGGCTGAGGGAAGATGACATGAAGTTGCTGGTGTGACAGGTATAAGCCAGTGTGGCAGTATTAGGGAGGCTGCTGGTGAATGGAGAGAAAAAATGACTGGTAAAGATGAGGGTAAAGAAGCAGAAGGGATGAGTGCCCTGTAAAAAACATTCATAGCCCATAACAAAGTTCAACAAAGTTTTTTTTTCAATTAGTAATGTTGAAGATGGGCTAAGAAGTTGCTCCCAGTTTATTATTATTCATATATATAATGAAACTCACAAGGACTTAATTGAGGCAGTAATAATTTCCTCTTATAAATCTCAAACTGCTATACAGAGGAAGTTGCTGTTATTACCGCATTTCTGTATGTGAGGAAATGAGATGGTGAAGGGGTGAAATTACTTTTTTAAAGTTGCTTAGCAGATCCAAACAGATTGAGAAGCAATTGCCAGATCTCCCTGAAGTCTCAGATCAGTGCTCAGTGTGCACAGTATCTGTAAACCAACAAACACTAGTTTGTTGCTCTGTGGCATAGGATGGGCTCTGCACGGGAGTGCCCACCCAGCCTCTGGGAGCTGCCACCACTCTGGTGACTTCCTCAGCCTGCGTAGTGCCTAATCTGGGATGGGGAGAAGGAAGACTGGCAGTGGACTCATCCTTCTTCCAGTGGTGGCCAGTGTCATCCTGTTGCTACCGAAAGTTATGTGCAGTCATACAGACTGTATCTAATCTAGCTTTTTAATTTGAATGGCTTATATGAGCTATGGTGATGTCCAAATTTTGCTGAATGTCAACTTTGTCAGTAAATTGTCCTCCATCATTTTGTAAGTGTCGCTAAGTTAATTTTCTGTTCTTTGATAGTGCTTATTATGTAATTTATTTTGAATGGTTTGTGTCAGTTCAGTAAATACAGGTTTTGGTTTAAAAAGCACTTTCACAGGTGCATTACTACATTTGTACTCAAGAGACATATGCTCCTTTTGTATCCATTGGATCTAATCACACATATGCATCATACAATCATGCCGTTACTTTCAGAGGCAGATGTTTCCACCTGTGTACAGACGAATTTCCATAAGTGTTAACTAGAGAATCTGATCTTCCCTAGCAGAGAAAACCATTGTTACTGTCAAATTCTTTGGCCTTGTAGCTCTCCTGTGTCTCTCTTGGGCTTTACATTTGGGGGGGGAAGAGGTGATAAAACATCTCCAGAAAGCCTTTATAACTTTGCATCAGGAATATGATCCAGGGATTTCCTTCAGTCAAAGCTGCTGAAAACCAGATAGCCTGTGTGTTTCTTGCCAAAGAAGCCTCAGGCTCTAGTTCCCTGTACTCCTGGTAGACTTCAGACTCAGACAGTACTCATGGCATGATGCTCAGTCATTCATTAGTTACCTGATCCACTTCCACACCTTTGGATTAGTTAGCTTCTAAACTTAGGAGGATGTCAAACTGTGAGAGGATGGGTGTTTAGTGGGTGAAGGTGAAGCAATGATAGAAGGCTTTATAGGATTTCCTAAAAGACCTGGCAGCCCCTTTTCCCTTTTTGTTGTCTGGGTGTTCGTTTTCTTGGTCTGGTTTCTGAGCTGCATTCTTCCTCCTGTCCAGTAGATGGTAATGATGTGTAAAAAACGCTGCTTCATTGCTATTTTGATCGGAGGAAATACTAGTATGACAATCACGATGGATGTGCTAAATTCCCAAGGATTATATACCAGTGATTCATTTTTAATGCTGCTTTTTTTTAAAAAAAAAAAAAAAAAATCATTTCTTGTAAGGTAATCAAGCTGCTATGATAGCAAGGTCTTGATCTGGATTGCTCATAATATTTTAACTTAGCTTTTGTTAATGATTTTCACAGATGTCACTGATTCTGTATTATCTGTAGACCTCTTCTGAAATATTAAAGGAGGACAACCTACCTGATTTAATGACCCCTTCCAGACCTGAGATTTTATGAATGTCCCTTCTATGGTATATTGAAAAGACAACTAGGACTCCCTACACTACAAAGGCAGAAATTGAGTGGGTTTGAGCTGAAACTTCCAAATGCATTTCTCCTGCTTCCACAACCTCAGCATCAACTGCTTTTGATAACTGGAATAAGCATTTTCATTTTGTTTAATAACTAACTAGAGAAAAACACTATTTTTGGCAGATCTACTCCCTTAGTGAGTCCATAAAGTAGTTGCTATTGGGAAAGGCTCCTAATAACTAAACTCTATATATTTCTATGTGTATTTCAATCCAAAAAATACCTGAATTTTGGAAATGTTGGCCTATACTACTCAATTATATGAAAGTCAGGCTAAATTTGGCAAGACTGGTCTATAAAGCAAAGTTTCCAGTCTTTAAATAGACTAACCAATAAAAAACCTGCAATAAACATAGACCTAATAAACAGATAAATGGTTAGCATTGAATACAGTTTTTAAGAGGCTGTAGAGCTCTTTCGAAGCTCTCTCAGCTTTTAAGAGACTCAGAGCCATTTTTAACGATGAAAGTATTGCTCTCTGGCATTTCTGTCCATCTGTTTTAATATAAAATCAGCACTATAGCTTCACTGGATTCTGATAGCTGATTTAACAGTTACTTGCTTGTCCTGTGTTTATGAAGATGCCTATATATACACACTGTTATAAAGATTTTCTACTCCTTTGACTGTTAGGACTTTTTTCAGAGCTGTTGATGTTTTTGTAATGCAGCTCTTTCAAAGCTATTCTGAAAGGAGGTCCAGTCACCATTAATCCCTGTGTAAATTAAGCATAATCATTTGGAGAAGAGACCCTTGATTTAGTGAGTTTAAAGCTCATTATACAATTTTGTAGGAGGAAAATTACTGTGCCTGTAAATTAGCTGCATTTCCTAATGAAATAACTTGGCTTTTTTTTTTTCAGCCTCTTTTGATAGAAATAAGTATTATAGTGACACTGGTAAGTAAAATCATGCTATTCCTACTGGCAGTTTTCCCAGTTCTAGAAGAAATTATAACTGTGAACACATTTTGAATCATATTCATCTCAAAATGTAACAAAAGCACCTTTTGTCATCGTGGGTTTTTTCAGCTCCTCTTTTCTACCCTTTTTATTAGAGCCTAAAGCCATCTCCATCAGCCTTACTTATGGTGTATGATGACAAATTCTCTGGGGGGGTGTGAGTTTCTCATGGAATAAAGCATCATTATGCTTCTCATTCTTGAGGACACACTATGTCACATGTGAATTGTGTTTTGAGGGACAAAACAGCAGAACTCACCATGTTCATTTTCCCCCAAAATGAAGCTTGTATCCTCCCATGAGGCTTGCAAAGGCAAACGTATTTACCGTAGGTGTCTGTGCTTATCTAGTGTTATCTTGACATATAGTTGTAGATGGCAGCAAATAGATGGCATTTTAAGTGCTTTGGCTTAAGCTCCCAGCAACAGAAGTGGTAAAGATAAAATAATTGTTCTTGAGCTGACTGTCCTCTTCCGACCAGCAGCACCTTCATGTGTGAAATAAGAAGACAAGTCAGTGCCTGCAGCTCTGCAATACGTACACGACTGTCTGCTAAGCCAGGTGTCATGACTCTGCTTCAGCAGCTAAAAGCAGATATCCACGAACCTGCTGTAAAATGGAAAATAATTGTAAGAATGCCTGAAATAATTGCCTTTTCCTGAAACTGGTTACATTTTATAATATGGATATTAATCATACGTACTCATAGAGTGTGGTTGTTTTTCTCTCATTTGGGAAAGATATAAATACACTTAGGGGCATATGGATTAGTGTCCTCAAAATTTCTTTTTTCTGTTCCTGCTTTGGTCAGCTTCCATCTGTAGAAACTAAAGATTTGAGAATAGATTGGAAAATAATATTAAGACACATCATAAAGGAGTATTTAGCAATGTCAGCTCAGCATGTGTGGGACCTTCCTCATTTCTTCACACAATAACTGTTCTACGGTAATGGCAAGATGGAATGTTACTTCAAGTCTTTTGCAGTGCATTAAAATTAGTGAAAGATTAGATATAGTTTTGTTACATTTTATCAATATGAAACTTGGGAATGATAATCCTGCAGCAGTTAGGAGCTGGTACTAAAATTCTGCTGCTGGCCAGTGGTTTTGGGTCAGGCTATCGCAGAAGGTCGATAAGTCTGGTTTCAGACCTGCTTGTGGTCCAGCACAGAAAAGCAAAGCCATTTCTCAAATACCAGTTCCATTGATTTCTATGTTGAGTCCCATTTAAAACATAGAGCTGTTCATACTTGTCAGATAGGTCATCAGGCTGAAAAATTGTTATTTCTATTTTGGATCATATCAGAATGTATCTTCCTGAAGTTACTGTATGTTGGTCTGAATTTTCAGTACTTTTTTGTGTGTACGCTACCACTGATTTTCAGTGCTCAATAGTAGATGCTTAGCACTTCTCAAAGGTGATGTAATTCTGCTTGGTATTTTCAGCATCTGAAGATGGACCCCTGAAAGTCACAATACTAAACTTAATTCATTTTGGAAATGTGGTGAAAATAAAATAGTGTGAATCTCCTAAAGCAACCATGTCTGGGGAAAAAACCCCAACAACCTAAGACTGAAATATTTATTTCTGATGAAACTGAAGATTTTTGTTTGATTTCAGCATAGAAGCATTTTATCTTTTATAAATTAAAAAGAGAAATAAGGTTGGTTGTTGCACAGAACCAGCAACTACCATTAACAGAGCTATAGGATGGAAGAAAGGAAAGAGAAAAATAAGCAAATTTGAGGTGATGGGCACATTACTGCATCACTACTCTGATAATTAGGGAGAAAAAATTAATAGTTGCCAGAGAGTGTTTTAAAAATGAGAGTTTCTTATTAGACTCTTTGAGAGTAATTAATCACTTGCAGCCACATATGTTCTTTGCATAGTGGTGTACAGTGCTAGCATTTCATTAAAAACCAGTTCAGTAATAATGGATCATTTTCTCTGGATAAAGTTGGGAAGCTGAACATGTGCTGCTTCATCTCTCATCGTCTGTGCCAGTGCGCTGAGCTGGGTAGGAGGAGAGCAATACAAGCCAAGGGCCTGGGGGTTGCATTTCAGAAATGCCCTTGGTCTGGGTGCAAATGCTGTCTTGAGCACTGGGAGCAGAGAGGTGGGCATAGATCAGTGGTCTGGAAAACATGGAATGCAGCAGCAGATGGACAGGTTCCCAGTGAGCCCTTTGGGCAGGCTAGCCCAGACTCTCTCACCCTCCTGCGGGGACCCCAAAATTATTGTGGTCTTGCCTCTTACAGACTTCTGATAGAGACTGCATGTCACAGTCAAATTCTGCCCAAAGGAATTCCCACAGTTATGTAGAAATATTTCATTAATAACATAAAATTAATGCAAGTAATACATTGCCCTGGTGACAGAGTTTTGGGGCTGTAGCAGATTTTGGGGTTTTTTAGCAAGAGTCATGGGTTAGATACTCATAGCTCCTGTGCTTCCCTAGTACCCTTGTGAGTTTGCACTCAGTGAAATTAAGAGAAAGACAGGTAGGCAAAAGGTTGGAGATGCTCTGATTGTCACTTTGCTTTATTAATATTTCAAGGAATGAGGTAAACCCTGGGAACCAGATTTTGCCTAATATGTTCCATGTTACTTTTGAGGGATAGGATCAAAAGTAAGCAAGGGTAAGAAGGTGCCCTTGGTGCCCACTAGAATTTGGGAACTGAGAAACATTTTAGCAATGCATTTTTCTTGGGAGGCCCAGGTATTGCTAGTTTTCTGAGTCTTAACAGAAGGTTGGGAACCATTTCACAAGTTAATTACTGCATCCTCACAGAGTATAAGGTGGCCTCTCATGAAGCATGCAGTAAGTGAAAGATGTTTTCCCATGCAGCTGGAGGAACCTGAAGCCCTGTCCTGCACAATCTTCTACTTGTCACTTACCTTCCTTTTGAAATACATCTCGCTGGCATTACATGGAAAGACATTAGTCTCCCGGAGTCGTGCTCAGAGTAGGTGAAGAACAACATGTTGTGTGGTTGCGCCCTATTATTTTATATTTTACTGTGGGAGGAATCTTTTGCAATTAGCTTGTTGGCAAAGTCTGCAAAGTACAAACACAGGAAACAGAGTGCTTTTGACAGGGAGGGGACCTGTCAGTAGATGATCAAGGATTTTTTAAAAAAATCTTAAATATGATTTAATGCTCTGTGAAAAGAATTAAGAATCCCATTTTACAATGAAGCATGCTGTTAATGTGCATATAAAAACCTCAGCAATTTTATTGACAGTTATAAATTCACAGCTGCTGCTGGCAATTTTTTTTATAAGACTGCTTCCCTTTCCCCAATTCTTTGCAGACCATTGTCATAGATTGCTATTAGCTAAGGCAGAACCTTATTTAGCAGAAATGCATAGGACTTCAATTTCACTGCGCACATCAGGAAAAAAGAAAATCAATGTGAAGCCCAAACTCAGTCTGCTGATGCCAGAGATGATTATTTATAGAATACAGAAAGAAAACCAGGCTCAGATCAGCCATTTTCTTACATTTTGGGTGTTAAAAATGACGGAAAGAGGCTACTGCTTGTGAGAGTTGTTACAGCTATTATCTTCCGTTCAAATGTGGGGTTAATCCTAGGACTGTCTGTATGTGCATCAAATATTTTACATACTTAATATGAGTTTCTGTTAATTGAAGGAAGGATGAATATTAAGAAACAATATGTGCGTTTGCAGTTTCACATTTGCATTGTATGTCCATTGTGTGTATGTGTGCAGGTGATTGCTACTACCCAGGGTACAGGCATATGAATATGCAGAGATGTTTCTACATGTCTGTATACACATCTGACCTTCTAGTCTATTTATGTTAGGAATGTGGGTCTGAAAGACTCTTTAAATCATGAATGAATATTGACAATTATTCTTGTGATATTCATACAATATCTAATTATCAAGAATATAAAGGAGTGAAGGTAATATTTATTTTCAAACCAGAAGTCTGAAAAAACCCCAACACCCAGCATGCAGAGCTGGGGCCCATTAAAACTTCGCAGGCGAGGTCTCTGTGTGGTTCACTAGAAACACAACTACAGCTACAGCAGCAGTGGCCTGCAGCTGGTAAGGGTGCTATCTAGCCAAAGAAACTCAGTGAAAGACAAAGAAGATACAAAGTGAAAGTTTGTGTGATGCTATTAATTTTTGGTCTTGGTGTAGCTTCTATTAGATTGACTGTTACTGTTGCCTTATAAATTATAAAATCATAGAATCATTAAGGTTGCAAAGGACCTCTAAGATCGTCAAGTCCAACCTTCTACTCAACACCTCCATGCCCTGAAGTGCCAAATCTACTCATTTTTTGAACGCCTTCAGGGGTGGTGACTCCACCACTCCCCTGGGCAACCTGTTCCAATGTTTAACTACTCGTTCAATAAAGAATTTTTTCCTAATATCCTATCTGAACTCCCCTGGTGCAACCTGTGGCCATTTCTTCTTGTCCTGTCATTAGTTACTAGGCAGAAGAGGCCAACGCCTGCCTCTCTACAACCTCCTTTCAGATAGTTGTATAGAGCAACTTCTATATAGTCTTTAAGCTGGTTAAAAGGCAAGGAACTCATTTCATGATTATTTTTTTTAAAACTTGAAAGTTTTTCTTGCATTGGATTTAAAATAGAATCGTTTTCTCTTTTTTTGCCAAATCCCTCCCCTGATGTGTTTTTTAAACAGAAATGTCTTTGAAATTGTCTCAGATGTGCGTATTGGCCAAAAATATACTTGTAGTAAGAAATCATACTTGATGGTGAATGAGCATCTTTAGTAAAACATGAAGCAAAATATGGATCTTTTGAGAAAATGGAAAGGTGCAATCATGGCAATTGTGCTTTTGAAAATAGAAAGGCTTCTTCATTGTTGTTATTTCGGGTTTTTTTCCTAACCCCACTGAAATTGCTATTCTGACCTGAGTCAGATGGCATTGGCTGCTCTCTCTCCATGATATTCTTTGAGTCTACATCAATAAGAAATTGGAGCCTCTCAATTATTTCTACCAACTGTTATATTTAACAAAATAAGTAATCTCATAGACTTTTCTAATATTATTTCCAATAGTTGTGTTTGATACTGGGCTTGTGGTATCAGGGTCTGCAAGTCTCATATACTAACTTCTCTGAAACATTTTATTTATAATTCTTAGTTTTTAAATCTGAAGCATTGCATACAGTTGCCTGTAAAATAACTGAATTCAATAATTAATTCTGGGGGAAATTCGAGCTATTCCTTGCACAAACTCATTCCGTGGTTAAAAGTAGGTCTTGGGTTTTCAGAGATGTGGATTCAGCATACCTGAGCAGTAAATTTGCCTGAATTTCCATCTGAATATGAGTGTTTGAGCCCTAGAAGTTACTGAGTATCTTTCTGGTTATCTTAAGGTTGTATGATTCATGCTGAGCACCTGATGCCCCTGAAGCCTCATTTTTTGACAGTTACTTATATAGAGCCATTTTCGTTAATACTGTAAATGAGCCATTTTTAAAAGACAGCCATCAAATAGGATGATTGCTGTAAGGCTCAGTGATTTCAAATAAAAGTCTTTCAAAAACTTATTTCCTCCTGTTTTGTTTTTCTTTCATTCACGTTGTTATCTGTCTTTAATGTTCCCAAAACTTTTAAACACAGTGAATCAGTGGTTTATGTTCGTAAATTTTTTTTTCCCCAGAAACTCCTATAGTTACCACTTAGAGTGCATTTGGGCTGAACCTTTAAAATTAGCTATAGAATTCAGTCAACTTCTATTGTAATATATTTCAAAATGAAACACCCCGAAACTTTTCTACCTTCAAAAGAACATTTCCTCTGATTGCTCTTTGCTGTCCAGAAACCAAAGAGTAACCCTGAGCAATACTTTGAGCATTTAGATAGTTGTGTTAAACCATTTAAAAGTAGATTTCCATTAATAATTTTAGTTAGACAGTAGCAATTTAATTTAAATTAACCATTATGCTTAAATTCTACCCAAAAAAAAGGGGGTTATGATATGTATTGCATGTGAAGTCAGATATCAAGGCAGGATTGTTTATATGCCTACTGATATTTGTTTGGGTTAGATCAAATGCTAAGAGTTCAAAATGGCAAAGTATTGAAAGCGGGCAAACATTTGTGTGTTGCATAAGACACGTAGCTGTGATCTGCTGAAGAAGGATTTTCTTTGCTGCTGTAAGACACTTTTTTCTTTCACTAATTAAGGATCAGAGCAAAGTATTTGCATCAAAGCTTGTTTGATGGCAGCACATTTGCTGAATTTGCAAGCAAGCACCTTTATGTAGTTCCAGCAGCATGAAGTGTGCCTGCCTGTTGGAAAGAATCCAGGACATCCTTAGCCTTTCAGCATTTCTCTGGGGGGTTGTTTTTTATTGCTGTCACTGTTACTGCTTTTCTTTGTTTCCTGTATTGCAACGATTTCTAAATAAGTGCTCCTTGATTTCTGCATTTGTTACTTACTTCACAGTTATAGTGTTTGCTGATCCCCTGAAGAGTATAAACTCCTCCTGGACAACTTAAATTAGAATCTCTTCCCTTTGCCTAGCGGTAGTACCCAACAGCAGTTGGGCCACATTGGGTGGCCATCTAGATGAACCCCAAAGGCCACATGGTGTGCAATGTCTGAGGTGTTGAAGTTTGTGTCTTTAAACAATACCTTATGCTTATTTGCAATTTGCAGGCTGTTAACCAGAAACAGGTTAACAAGGCAGCGGTGACATCTCCAGAAAAATGCATGAGGAGTTGTGTGGAGAGGACAGGGCAAGGCTAGGGCAGTGGGCATCGTTGCAGCTAGGCAGTGGGCACCAGCAGTAGGATGCTATTTGCTCGTGGCTCAGCAGTGCCAGGGTTAGTGCTCATTCCCCAGCCTCTTCCCAGCTTTGAGTCAGTGAGGATTTCAGTAAGTCGTTGTGTCTTCAGGTTACTTGGTGAACCAGTCTGTTAACTGGCACATATGCTCTGTTTTAGAGATGAAAGCTGCGATTTTTGTCTCTTTTGAATACTGACACACATCATTACCTGGTTAGAGATTTGAGGAGCGAGCTACCTTTTAAGAAATAAACTTTGTCAGTGATGAGAACATTTGAATTGCATTCAACAAAGTGGTGTTTTGTGTCCTGTATTTCCCAGATGATATGCTCCCTTTTTTGTTTGTAACAGTTCTGTGCAAATTCATCAGTGCATTCTGAACAAATACAGATTATGAATTGCAACATTATTTTAAGAGGCGATGCTGCCTGACAGTACCATTTTCAGTGCTCTTGCAAATTTCAGTTGTGCTTTATATCCAGTTTGCAATGCCAGTAAACGCATGGCAACATAGCTCTTGTAGAAAATCAAAATCTTTGTGCAGTGATAGAAACACCATTTAATTAAGCAAGAAAAGAAAAATAATTAACATTGTACCATAAGTCTGGTAAATTATTTCCAGCTCAGGCATATTCGTACATGATTGTGTTCAAGAACAGCTTCTGCTAGAAGTATTACTAAAATGTTGGATTTTGTAAATTCATAGGTATCTAGTAAAGCTAATAATAATTTAAAAAAATCAATGTTTACAATACCTGATTGGTAAAATAGTACCTTAAGAGTGAATGAAGGGATACTTTTGAACTCTACTGCTCTGAGTAATAGTAAAAATGCTGTTTTGAAGGCACTTCAGCAGTCACCTTTGGAAGAGAGCTGTTGCAACATGGGACCAGATCAACCATTGTTTTGTCTGGATGAGCCTTTCTAAGGACAGAAACTCGCAATCTGTCTGACAGCCTATTCCAGCGCAGCTAGGGAAAATATTTTTCCAACCTTAACCCCTGAAGCTGCTGTGTGGTTGTTTTCCTTGTTATGCTGTCTGGCACTACCAAGAGGAGTTTGGTGATGGTGTCCAAATAGCTGCCCTTCAAATAGTTGTAAGCAGTTATTAAATCACCCTGTGTTCTTTTCTTCACCGAAGTTACCATGTACAGCTCCTTCAGCCTCTCTATATAGAGTATGTGTATTAGGGAACTTTGTGCCTCTTTGTTGTATCTTTTCCACTTTCTCTGCATCCTTCTTGAACTGAGATTCTTTTGCGGCTGCCTCACCCCTAGTTTCCCTTGGTCTGCTGCTGTGTTCCTCCTACTGCAGCTCAGTGTGCAATTTGTTTTGATGGTAGTGAGGGCTCACTGCTGCAGCCTGGTGTCTACTGTAAAGTTACAGGCACATTCTTGAGGGCTGCTGGCTTCCTAAAGTATTTCCCAGCCTGTACCAATGTATGGGGCTATTCCACTCCTGTTGCAGAATTCTGCATTTTTCCGTATTGAAGGTCATGTTATGTCTGTTAGTCAATCAGATTTGTTGAGGTTTTTCTGTGCTGAGGTTCTGGCATTCACCATGTCAGCCACTCTCCCTACCTCAGTGCTGCCTGAAAGTTTGCTAAGTCTGTTCTTAACTTCCTATCTGAGTAGAATTCAATCTGTAAAAGCCTACTGATAAAATCCATCCTGGTTTTTTGTTTGTTTTGATAGCCTCCTAAGTTTCTCAGCAATGCTTTCAGGAGGAAAAACTGCCGTTATATGTAACATTATACTCCTACTTTTCTAAAGAGAATGAAGGACTCAGTAGTAAAGCAGAAGTTTTTTTGTTTCTTATGCAGAGATGATAGAGATATATTTAGGTTAACGTATGAAATTTTATATATTTTTTTTTTTCTTCTAAGCTCAGTGTTCTCTGTTCTCTTTATCTTACTGGCTAATATGAACACTCTACTGTATCTAGATTTAGATATAATTTATTGTGGGTTGGAACAAGAAGTGCTCCGTTTGTGGCAAAGAAATGTGATGTGTGTTAAAGTATTTTCAGGTTAGGCTCTGTCTCTTCTAGGGGAGAAATGCCAGCATTGCCTTTAGTCTTTTAATACCTTTATCAGACGTCTTAACTAGTTTCCACATATTTGTGTGAGTTTGTATTACTGCAGGTGCTATTTGGCAATTTTAATCTGACTAAGGGACACTGGTTGAATTTCTGTACCAGGTTAAAAGTGTGGAATCATAGAATTTTGTACTGGGGAAAAGAAATGCATCTTTGATTTTTCTTTAATTTTTTTTTTTAGATACTATTTGTCTTACATGCTAGCTCCAGGCCAGACATGCATTTATTTAAACTAGATTTGCAATTTTTTTACTAACTTAGGGGAGAAAACACTGGCAAAACATGAAAAGCAGATTTAATCTAATGTATTTGTGTGGTTTTGGTGTGTTTTTTATTGTTTAACTCTCATTATTTCAACCTATTAACTAAATGACCAAGTAGTTCCATCTCTGTTTGAGCAAGACAATAGATGCTGCAGTATTATAGCCATTATTCTGAAATATTTCTTTCTTCAATGGTGCTTTGTAACTGAAAAATGATTGTTGTACATTATGAACATGTTAATGGAACTGGAGGGAAAGGATGGTCTACAGAAATCAGAGGGGGACTATCGAGGTTTTCTGGAGGAGCTCATGAAGCTGAGCTCAGTGACAGCCCCATGTTCACTATCCCTAGTGATCACTGTGTCCACCTGGACATCTAAGTAGGCTTTTGGTATTGTGTGGAAGACATGTATTTGACTCAAGTTATCACCTGAGTCCCGTAAGTTTAGCTGAAGAAAAGCTTCTGTTCAGGGGTGGATTTTGTGATGTGAGTCTACTTTTATTTCACATAAAGATTACAGTCTTCTCTTAACCTCATCAGAAGAAAGAACAAAATCACTTCACCCTTAAATTCATCTAGATTTCCTCATGTATTCAGCATGCAAATTACCATGAATACAAGGCTAAGCAAGGAACGCATTTATAAAAGAGTAAGAAATATATCATACTGTGTGAGAACTTGCTTGATGCCAGTATATCAAGCCACAACAATGGAGACCATGTATAAGGCTCTACAATAATGCTAAAGAAAATGAAGTAAATTACAACCCATTTTAACTCCTAGAACTATAAATTCGTGACTGGTCCTAAAGCATCACATGAGAAACTGGATTATAATTTATACCTTCATGATTTAAATAGTGTGGCTATTGTCCAGTAATTCATGCATTTTGTTTGTGTTTTATTAAAGAAAAAAATAATGTGAGAATTTTATTATGGTGGAAGACTGCAAGTCAAACCAGATGGCAGTAGTTATTCTTCAGAGTCTGGTTTTGTCATGCATGGCAAAGTTGTAAAGCTCAGAGGACATACTGTGTCTTGCCTGTCTGCTGAAATAAACAAAAACAACCATTATTGTGTTAGATCATACATTGTTGATTTTTTTCCAGAAAATGTGACCTCCCATCCTTGGTTTACGGAAGGAAGTAGAATGGTCCAGTATTTGTTTAAGAAAGCATTTGGTTCAATTTCTTGCAACACTTCCTTTGCCTACTGTACAACTTCTTAGAGCTACACAAAACTATTGAGAAAATGATGGCAAGAGGGCTCTGATAGTAATGGGTTCTTGACAGCAAAGCTTCAAATGAAGAGAAGGGGGGCAAGCAGGAAGAGCTATAATAGCAGGAAAATATTTGCTCTGTTAACCTTGCATAAACAACAGATAAATGGGTGGAGCTCAGTGCTCCTTCACCTGAAAGCCTTTGTGGGCACAGCTGCTGCCTTGAGTGCTATGGTCAAAATAGAGGTGGCTTCCCCTTGCTTGCCTGGGTAGCTGAAGGGCACTCCTGACCATGAATGGATACAACGTGCTGGCTCCTGGCTGCTTGCTGGCAGTCCATGATAGGCTGTTTTTGTACTCACAGCCTTGTGACACTGCCGGCAGCATTACAACATTTTCTTTTGATTTTTGGATGCTGAAATGACTGTGTATCTGCTAGCTAGACTGATATTCTTAAATTGAAACCATGTATCGTTGCATGATGGTAATGTAATGTTTGAGTTTGGTAACTGTTGTGCTATGCATTTCTAATTCAACACAGGCAAACTGCATTCAGCTGAAAGTTTGTTGATTCCTTACAAACCAAAAAGGCAAACCAAACCACATTCTTTTGCATATTAATCTCTTCTATTCCAAATACCAGTGTTTTCAAATGCTAGCGACTTACAGTCAGCCTCTGCAAATAAATGTTTATAATGGAAGCCACATTTTTAAGTAAAAAGCAAATCTGTGATTTCTGTTACAGACTCTCCACAGAAGATCAGTGATCAGTTTAGCTTTATACCAGTGTAAGAGGGGCAAGACATTGGCCTTGAAAAAGACCAGCTTGATACCTCATGGAAAACCGTGGGAATACCTTAGAGTGAACAATTTCTTCTGGGTAAATGCATGTATGTCCTTTCATAAGGTCAAATCCTAATCCTCAGATTTTTCCATCTCACTGAACCCAAAACAATATTGACAATGTTGTTTCCAAACATAGCAGAAAGAAGATTTCCATTATAGTGCATAAATTACTTTAATTTTATTCTCAGTTACACTTGTATAGTCTCACAGGCAACACTAGAAAAATGTATACCATTGTGTTTGTCAGGTGGGAGAAGCTTTTTTTCTCCTTTCCACTGTGTCTCATTATGGAAAAATGCTGCAGGTGTAGCGCTGAGCAGGAGCTGATACTCATCGCATAGTAGAAATATAGGTAGATTTACCTACAGAGGAAGTAGTCTAACCTTTGGAGTGAACTTTTGTGTCCAGGGGCTGTTTTACTCTCCATAGGTTGGTGAGATGATTGGCAGGAGATGGCTGCATCCTTCGCAGTACTGGTCAGGACCAAGGCAACCATCTCCCTTCTTGTGATTCCTTTTCTCAGGATGACAACTGTCTTGCCTGTGTCTCTCTCTATATATATATGTATATCACAGTTCTCACTGACACTGAAAATCACCTGCCTCTGCATCGATTACTTTTTTTAGAATATTGAAACTGTGTAAAATTGAAATGCTAGAAGAACCACTGGAAAATTTGTCTGCTGGTGAACTTGGTCAATGGCAATAGCCCTAGAGCCATCTTGAGCTGATGGAAACAAGTCCTCCTGAATTAAAAAATAAATCCTGCTGCCTTTCTTTTGTTTCCATCAGTATAACTTTGACCTGATTAATATTTTGGTTCATGTGCTGCTGTGCATTTACTTTGGTCATCCAAGCATGATGGGGCTGTAACCCTACTTAGGGGTGTTAGCTGAAATGTCTCAAGGGGATGTACGTGGTCCTCAGAGATTTCTGGATTTGCCAGAAAAACTGCTTCTGGGTAAACATGTTTGTCTTAGGCATTACAGAACAAGTGTTGCTGTGCTCCACTGTGCATTCTGCCAGCGTCCCTGCAGCCGGACAATGCAGTGATCTTTGTCGCAGCCGCAGGGATCCTTGTCACAGCTGCAGTAGTGATCCTTGTCACAGCCAGCCCTGTTGTCACAGTGCTGTGAAATAACTGCAGCAGCCGCAGCCTCTGCCAGCTCCATCTGGGCCAAGATGGCAGGCGAATAGGGACCACAAGCTCTGTGTTCTGCTGGTGGCCCAGCAGTAGCGTATGGTCTAAAGTCATCCACACAGCTTGAGAGAGGGTGCGCTCACCAGAAAGCATTGATTCAAACATAATACTGGGCACAAAGACCAAGATCAACCCCTTGGCAGGAGAGAAGAGGCTTTTCTCAGGGCATTCTGCCTCCACGGGCACTGATGGGTCTGACCTGCGAGGACAGGTTTAAAGATGTAAAGACTCAGAACTTGTTTCAGTGATTATTTAGGGGGTACAATAATAGCATAATGGATTTGAAGCATGCATAAATTTTGCCCTACTTTTCTGCCCCTGCATGTAGAGACTACTTTTAGATCCAAAGCTTGGCTTATTTTACTAGCGGCATTACCAGAGCACATCTGTGCTTCATGATACTTCCGCAACCTCTTTTGCTTCATCCCTTCCCAAACTCCTTGTGGCCGTGGCAAGGTAAAGGGATATAAGGGGGTGGCTATTAAACTTCTTAATATTATGCAGGTTTTAATTTCTGAATCCAGCTCTTGATGTTTTTGAATCTTGAGAAACTGAAGAAGACAAAATATGGTAAAACACATTTATGAATGTATATGCTTGACGCTGCTTGGCCTTTATGGTTTGCATCTTTCCTGTTGGCACAGGACCGATTATAAAGATAATTAAAAGGCAATTCAAAGTGTATTAAAATCTTAGGTCTTTATGTCATGTATTACTGTTCCTAGCCAAAGCTATACAAAGTATTCCTAAGTGCAAAAGGCAAGTCAATTTCTAATGTCATGATTAGTCATTTGCTTTACTGACTGTAGTGTCCTGTAAGACAAGTTTTATTAACCTCAAAAGGAAATGTCCTTAATGTGTGCCTGCACTGGACAGTTTATGGCGGTTTTGCAGCTAAATGTGTTTGCCTGGCGGTGTCCTGCCTTTATCTGTGCTCCCCTCAGTATTGCAATGCAGCGCTGCAAATCAGGATAGCAAAAATGTCTCTCAAGTATTAGCAGATGTTGTGTAGCAGCTGCATTGGCCACAAGATTTCACTGCTTGGAACAAACAGTAAAAAGGAATCCTCATGATAAGTTGCTCAAGTTGCTTCTTTATACAATTGGAAAAGATCCTTCTGTTTGATTCTGAAGTGGTATTTCTATAACTTTATCAAGAGAGATTCAAAGTACTTCCATTTGCCCCTTGGAAATGGAAGTGATTTTTTTATTTTTATTTATTACATAGGATACTAGCAAGGGGTATATACATATTACTACAATTATAATTAAACTGGATGCAGTTTTTTCCCTTGTATGTGTTGAGGTCTTATTGTTCTGGTTACTCTTCCAAAGGATATATTTAATTTGAACCTCCTCTTTTTCCTTAGGTGAGCATTAATGCAGCCAGTACTGCTGTATATGTGTATGTTCAAGCCACTCTGGATTAATCTCGTATCTTATTCCTTATCTTTCTGAGCTACTATGAAGGTTTCATCTGAGGCGCCATTAGTAGAATAGACAAAATGACTGTATCAGTCGACTGGAGGCATCTCATGTATTTGCTGCACATCAGTTACTGCTCAGTAATGGAAATAGTTCGAAGGGATACTTCATGAGTCTGCAAAAGGAAAGTATTACAGTTGACTAAGAAGCTAGAAGTCTCGCATTTTTCTTAGAGGCATGTGCCAAGTTTCCTGTGCCCTCACTGCAGTGTAAAGTGTCCCTGGTGCAAAGGTAGCTTGTCTTCTGGGTTAGGTTTACCCATGTATTTGGTGTAATTTACACAACTTCCAAGATGTAGTCATGCTTTGGATTCTCTGTGGGCAATTACATTGTCCCAGACTCAAACAGGGAATCTCTTTGCTCAGGTTACATTTATCTTACTTTGCCTGCTGTTGGCTGCTCCTATGTATAATACTTAGGAATAATATAGTATGTAGGTATAGTAATTGGATCTGTGTGCCAGTGTGGGGAGTTCAGTACATTGTGGTTTTAAACGTTGCAGCTTATAGTACGATTTTTTTCAACTATTGCCTTTTTTTTTTTCCTGTGAAGCTATATTAATTACCAAAATATTTTTCATTTTAGCATTATTTTTAAATTTGATAATGTTACTTTATTTTCTTAAATCTGTTTGGCTCTTTCAAGAGCCATTTCCAAATAACAACAACATAATTTAGTGGAGGAGATTGACTCAGCTAGTCTATGAAACCTTTATTAAACGGACTGCTGTCTGCATGCAGTGAATATTTAATTGTTGCCTTTATTTTCTGCTCTTATTTTCAATTCAATGTATTTTATAAGTTTTAATTATGTAAAAAGGTCAAAGATATGCTCTTTTTTTTCTTTCTCTTTAGTTTTCCTAGGATAATATAATTTGAATTTGTCACTGAAAACTGTTTTACTGTTTTCAAGTTGACTTTAGAGTCCTCTAGGGTCTCAGAATTTCTATTATGTTCAGCATTTCTAGATCTAGAAACACACTGACTCAAACCTTAATGCTGTTAAATTCAGTAGACATTTTGCCATTAACTTTGTTAATGCTAGGATTTGTACATTTATTTTTGGTAGGTGAAAAATTTTGTAATAATGCAGGATTTTTACTAAAAATCATGTAATGTTCAGGGATTTTCATTGGCACCTACTTTTTTTTAAAAAAACCAACATAGTTAATGTATGAATTACTAACAAGTAAAATTACTTGATTTAACAACTTAGGAATTTCAAATTCCATTAGACATGATATAGTTTTAAAATGCAGTTTTAATGCCTGTGTTATCTCCTACAAGTAGTTGGTATAATGTATATATACAATATTAGCTGAAAAAGGATACTTCAGGATTTTTCTGTTCACTGTTTTAAGTCCTCTATTGTTTCATCTGCGGATCATAATTTTGTTCCTATTATGATTTTACTGAGAACTTAAGTTATTAAACAAATAAAATAGATGGTTGGTTTTTTTAATTTCAGAAGTTAGAAAATTAAACTAAATTCCTCTAGAAGGCAGTAAGATGTCTACATTCAAACAACTTCTCGTTGTGCTGTGTGCTAGATCTGAACAGCATCAGCATTTACAGTGGCCTTTTCTTCATCCATGACCTAGCAAACTGTACAAATAAGTATTGATACAC
The DNA here is from genome assembly GCA_013389965.1 of Todus mexicanus. NCBI lineage: Eukaryota > Metazoa > Chordata > Aves > Coraciiformes > Todidae > Todus > Todus mexicanus. The sequence goes on along the minus strand of WEIS01060466.1, from coordinate 1,812 downwards.
TGAGCTACAAATGTCAGTTAAATGATCAGATTCTCAAAACATTTACTATTTAATTCCTGCTATTGAGATTATCCTAACTGAGTGACTCCAAACAATTAGCAAATGTTACATTCATCGGAAGGAATTTGCAGGGACTTAAGTGATGATATTCTTAAATTGCGGAACTGATTCCCACATGCAGACATGGTTGGTTATTTATACAAAAATAAACAACATTGCACATGTTGGTGAGAGCAGAAGCAGAGGAATTTCACAATTTCTGCTTCTTGATGGTTCATCCTGCTTGACATAAAAGCAATGTTTTGTTGCTGCTTTTGGTGAATCGTTTGCAGGAAGAAAATTTTAGGACACAGATGAGAAAAGGAGAGATGTTATCAGCAAATGTCAAAGTACAGAAGTATGGATCTTGAATTGTTTTGTCTGCCTCCATCTAAATCCCTTTCATCATAAAAATGGTCTCTCAACACTTTTTCTATAGAGTTAGTCAAGTTGAAGACTCACTAGCAATACTCATTTTTTATTTCCAGGTACCTCTTTGAGATGAAAACTGCTGAGTTTTAAGATTTTACCCTATACATTTTAAAATAAATGATTGGAAATTGCCAATAAGCTGAAACAAATTTGCAACCCTTTCTTCTGTGAGTAATCTGCACCCACAGAAGTGTCCTTATCAAATTCAGTCAGGTGATGGTCACAGGGTTATTCCGTATTTGTTAGAAGACTTTGTGTATGAGCTCAGGCCTTTTGCTGTTCCTGAAGACTATACAGTGCAGCTGAGAGGATAGAAGTGTGAAGATGACTGTCATCCTCAAGCCTTACCCTGTTTGAGGTCATGTTTTACACTGGCTCAGTGAAAGCCAAGAGATTAATAGAGGTTCCAGATTTAATGCATTTTTCACATTCAGATTCTCATTTTGCAAGTTCTGAGGGTTGCTGTTGACATGCTTGAGGGAGCAAAGCTTTACTTATCCAGCAGTGTTTGCGTCTGTGTAATGAGACATCCTTTGCATCAGAGCAGCAGCAAAAGGTTACCTGCCTTCACTGGTTTGTCAGGTCCAGGTCAGGTGTTCAGTACAGTGAATACTAGGTGGCTGCTAAAAGTAATAACTGAAAAACAGGGTGTGTGAGGAGTAGAATGGGGTTTAAATATGCTGAGCTAAATTGCGCATAACATACTGCGCAAATGCACAGCTACCATTACAGCATAAAATTTGCAACATCAAAATAAAACCAAGGTTTGCTAGGAAACCAGGAGGCTGGTTATTGATTTGCTTCTATTATGAGCATTTATGCTTGTATCTCTGGGTCACTGGTATCTCTGGCAAATGCCTAGCATTATGGAACTGAATCAATAATTGCTTATTTGCCCCTTATAATTAATTCAAATGCAGCTAGCAGAGTACTTCCCCCCCAGAGGTCATCTTGTCCTATGCCCTCTCAAAGCAATGCCAGGGAAATAAGGTTGCTCAGGGACTTGCGCAGTTGAGATATCTTCAATGATGAAAATTCCACAATTTTGTTAATTGGAAATATCATTCAGCTTGGTTTATTTAGGACCTGTTAATGTGCTGAGGCAGTCAGGTTTCCATTGATACTCCAATGCCTTTGTCTAAAAAAAAAAAAAATGTTCCAAAATGCATGTTCAAAGACTTGCATGAAACCAGTCTAATTATACAACCTGTAACACACTCCTTGGTTTCTTGGTTCTTGTTAACTTCTGCTGTGGTCTGCATGGAAGCAGATTAGTTTCTATCACATAGGTGCCTTTAAACCTTTGCTGTCTTCTTCCAGAGTTTTTTGTTATGCAGAAAC
>WEIS01060456.1:5884-32532 GCA_013389965.1 Todus mexicanus | reverse complement strand
GTGGGCTTGCTGGGAGTGGGCTTTTTGGAGAAGCTGGGCTCGCTTCCTAGTGTGTGGTTGTGTCCTGGAAAGTTCCTTCAGCAGTCTTGCCTCTGCTCACCTGCAGGACAGGCTTGGGAGTGTTGTGTGAGCGCAGGTAGGGTCTGGGTGGGATGAGCAGCGCTGTGGCTGGGGTTTCCCAACTCCTCTCTTAAGTGAATATGGAGCAAACCCTGGTTTTCCATGGGAAGGATGTTTAGGTGGTGACTACAAATGAGTGGGTGGGGGTGGTTGCTCTCTGTTGGATGAAGTTACAAGAGCTTGTGCATCTCATGAGGGCTTTTTGTTTTCAGTTCTTTCTGTGGGGGGAGATTGGGAGCTGCATGAGATGAGCTGCCTCCCATATGAAATTCTGGTGGTGTGAAAGGTATCCTACATGTTAAGACAAATGAGTTACCTGGGCCTCCAGAGCCTGTTTGCTGTTGGTGACTGTGCTGTTGTGAGAGGATGGTTAGTAATAAGCCAAGCAAGGAGGGCTGGATGGTGGCTGTCCTGGGAGCTGCCTTCCTAGCAGCGGAGAGCTGGGTGGAGAAGTCTTGCTTGACCTTTTTTCATGTTTTGGTGCTGGCTGGTGAGGCAGAAGCAGTGAGTCAGCCTTGCACTTTGGCAGCTGCTCGCTAGCCAACTCGCTAGCCTTGCTGTCACAGGCCAGCTGATTTTCTAAGAAATGGGTGGGAGGAGAAAGCCGTTCCCTGGCCGGAGAGTGTAAGATGGCAATAACATCTTGGTGTGCGGCTGGGAGCCAGGGAGAGCTCTGGGGTGATGTGCTCCTACTGACTCTGTGCCCAAAGGTACGGGCTGCTCTGTGTTGGCAGAGCTGATGGCTTCAGCATGCCTCTGGGGCTCCTCTCTGCAGCCCTGGAGACCTGGGGGAAGCAGAGAATTATGAACTGATTTAGGTTGGGAGGGACCTTTAAAGGTTATCTAGTCCAATCCACCTGCAGGGAGGAGGGACAGCTTTAAGAATGAATCCTCTTGTACAAACCTCATTGTGGTTTTTTAAACTGAAGCCAGGAGGTGACCCTGGCTGCTTTGGGGCTTCTTGTTTTGCTGGGCTGTGGTGTGAGTGATGAGAGGTGTCACTTATTTCAGTGGGCAAAATGGAGGCTTGTTTGGACTTTTGTGTCCAGTGCTGGGCTCCCCAGCTCAACAGAGACAAGGAACTACTGGAGAGAGTCCAGGGGAGGCTGTGAAGATGCTGAGAGGCCTGGAGTATCTCTGTGCCCAGGAAAGGCTGAGAGCCCTGGGGCTGTTGAGCTGGAGAAGAACAGCCTGAGAGGGGAGCTGAGCAATGCTGAGCAAGAGGCTGGGGCCAGACTCTGCTCAGTGGTGCCCAGCACCAGGACAAGGGGCACTGGGCACCAACTGGAACCCAGGAGGTTCCATCTGAGCAGGAGGAACAACTTGTTTGGGGTGAGGGTGTTGGAGCCTGGCCCAGGCTGCCCAGAGAGGTTGTGGAGTCTCCTTTTCTGGAGAGATTCCCAAGGCGCCTGGACACTGCGATGCTGGGCCCCCTGCTCGGGGTGACCCTGCTGGAGCAGGGGGCGGCTCCAGATGATCTCCCAGAGGTTCCCTTCCAACTCCCATTATTTTGTGATTCTGTGGGGTCAGGTGTGGGTAGAGCATTGCTTGCAAAGTGCTGCTCCTTGCGAACAAAAAAAATCCCTAAACTCACATGTGTGGTTGTGCAGCCTTGTCCTGCAGTTTCCCTTCAGCTAGGGAAGAGCAGGATCTTGGGTTTCTAGAGGTCTGAGGCACCTGATGGTGTCTGTAGACTCGTAACAACTTGTTTTGCTGCTTTAACTTCTCTTCTCCCACCTGTAGGTCTCCACGACAGTCGTATCAAGAAGAGGACAGTGGTGTGAGAGAAGCTGAGGTCAAAATGGAGCAGATCCAGCTAGATCAGGAAAGCCCAGAGGAGACCCGGGAGGAGGATGTTGTCATCAGGGAGGAAGAGAGGCTGTGCCAGGATGAAGAACCTGATCAACAGCGTGAGGAAGAGGAGAGCCCCAAGGAAGAGGTGGGCTCTGGAGGAGCTGACCTTCTCTCTGCAGGGCTGGTGGGGAGAGCTCGGGTGGAGGGGCTGCTCTCCAGAAGCTCAGCTTACCATTGCTGCTTTTGTTGCTGGGTGTTGAGCCCATGTGGACATGATTTCATGGCAGAACCTGGGGCTGGTGGTGCTCTTGCTGCTGTGCCTTCTTGGGGTTACTGAAGGCAGCCTGTGCTGTCATGTTTGCTCCTGGAGTTTGTGGTGGTTCACTCATGTCCCTGCAATACTGAGACGGAAAGTGCTACTATTTCCCCTGTGGTTTTGTGGGCAGTGAGTAGCTCTTTGGGAGAATTAGAGTTCCAATTTTACTGCTTGTTTTTCTCTCCCTGGCCTTTATTGCACCTTTGGAACACTTTGGGCTGATGTGTCTCTAATCTTGTGTTGCTCCCAGCTGAGGTTTTCTTTATTTGCTCTTCTGATGAGCTGTTAATGAGAGAGACCAAGCTGAAAAGTGAGTGGTGTACAAGCCTTAATGTTAGTGTGGCTGAGCTTCACATATCTCTGGTTGAAAATGAATTTTGCCTTGCTGAGGCGTGTTTTGCGTTTGAACTGTGTGCAAGACTCTTTCTAGCCCTTTATTCTAAAGTCAGCTCCTCTTTCTCTCCTTGGTGCCTCCAAACAAGAAATCCCCATTTTGCTATCTCGATAACAGCATGAAATCTTTATTAACTGGTGTGAGGACCCTTTTACATATCACTTTGGAACCTTGAACCAGCCAAATTTCTCACCTCCCCCCAGCTCTGCCCCTCAAATGACACATGAGCTTCCTGGACACTTCAGAATTAGATAATGTGAACTCTGAGTTTCTGCGCTCACGTGTTTGTTTAGCGTAGAGCAGGAAGCCTGGGAGACAGGGGAAAAATCACTTTTGGTGTGTAGTAAGCAGTTTGACCAGCTCATTTCCTGGCTCCTTCATTTTCTCCACTCAGGAAAAGAAGAGAAGGAGAGATGAAGACAATGATGAAACACCAGATAAACGCAAGAAGGCCCCAAGTCCCACCAACCTGGAGGAGGAGGGTGAGGAGGAGCAGTGCTCGGACAACACCGCTGTGTGCTCCATGAAGGTTGGTGTTCCAGGGACCCCTCTGGAGGCATGGCAATGATCACAGTAAAGCACTTAAGCCCTGGCTCACCTTCCCTCACCCTTACGGTAACGTAAAGTCTGAATCCTGTTACCCCACTCCTGCTGCAGGCTGGGGCAGCTCTTGCTCCGTTTTCCTTTATCTTCCTGGGTTGTCACCCTCCTCTCCTCCTTTGCCTGTTGGTGGAGACTGTAACTGGGTCCCTGTCTGCTTTGCCAATCACCATAAGAGTCTGACATTAGTTGAGGACTCCGGGGAACATTGTAATACTGAGAAAGACGTCTCTGCTGTCAGCTCATCAAAGACTACACGTGAACTTAATCAGAACGTGAAATTTCCCTTCCCCCCCAAAAAAATCCCATGATTTACAGCACTGGAATTTCCCTGTTTTATCTAGAATAAGTCATCCTTTCTGATTTTAAGTTTGGGTTGTTTTTTTTTTTTTTTAAATAAACTGGGATTCCTGCTCTCTGAAGCACCATGAATGATTCCGTGACTGTTTCCTTCCCAAATACATCTGGCTGCATTGATGCTCTTGCGACACTTCCAATTTTTAACACCATCTGAACCGCATCTCGTGACTTTTGTGGCATTTACTGCAAATCCTCAGTTCTGTGCTCGTGCTTTTAAATACAGCAGAGACAGAGAAGTGATTTCTGTAGCTTTGTCTTCGTAAGCCCTAAGCTTCGCAACTGTAGCAGTGAGAGAACTGGTGAGGAGCCTGGGTCACCTGTTTGTCTGCTCTCGGTGTTATCTTTGTTTTTTATAATTGGCGTTTACATCTGTGCTCTTTGCTTCTTAGTCGATATTTCCTGGATGCGGAGGATTGTACGAGCGCTTCCTCTTGCACCAGTGAATAGGTTGCAAGAGGAAGATTTCATCATCCACAAACGTCAGGATCTTGCACTTTGTGGAGAAGCCTTTTTAAAGTCAACGGGGAGGAGGGGTGGGTTTGGTGCTGGTGTTAGGTTTGAAGAGTGGGGTGAGAGTGGCCAGAACATCTCCCTGAAATGGAGCTGGTGAGGAAATGTGCGGAGTGCTCCCAGCACCTTTTGTGCTGAAGCTTTCATCGTTACCACCCCAAAGCACGCCTCGCTTCCTGAGTTTAGCTCCTGCTGCTTGGATTATCCCAGGGAAAAGCTTAGAAATGTCATCTGTGTTTTGTAATGGTGATGTCAGAACTCCCAAATGTGCAAAGGTGAATGTAAAGCTGTTCAGGAAAAATAAGAGCTTGAGATCCTTCCAGAGGAAGGAGGGTCTTTGCAGCCCAGCTAGGGGGGCTTTGTGCAGGAATTAAACGTGCTGACCACCAAGAAGGTGTCTTGGCTCAGGAGCGCTCAGCAGAGGCACTGCTGGTAGTGGGAAGATGAGAGCATCTGCTGTGGTGCAATGTTAGGTTGCGGTGTAATGGGGTGTTTGGGGTTCATTGCAGGGGCCAGTATGGCGTGGAGGATGAAGTAGGTGTGTGATGACGGGGGGTATCAAGTAATACCCCAACACTCGCCACTTTTTCTCTTATTTCTGACTAGGAAATCAAGTGTCTGAGAGAGATTCCTAGTGCTTGAACAGAGAAAATGGTCTTGGCTGCTGTTTCAGCTGCCAGTCAAGCTGCACATTGTTGCTTTGCCCCCAGAACAGGTTGGGGTTCTGTTCACCTGTGTTGGAAAGGAGAAGAAAAGGGGATAGTTACTGTCTTTGACCAGTGTGGGGATGTGGGACTGAGTGAGATATTTCTAACCAAAATTTGCGTGAGGGATGAGGGAAGAGAAGTGGTTGAATTCTGGTCAGCTGAGGTGAGCTACATCCATCTGAAGTCCATGGACAAAAGTAATATCTTTGTCTTCTCTCTCCCTCTTTAGATCACAGACAGAACTGAGTCGCTGAAACGCTCCATAAAGAAAAGGTATTTCTAGGGGTCACCTTGGGGTAAAGTGGGTCCCTTCCTGCAAATGGAGGATGCTGGAGGGCCCTGCTGTGGGGAAGGGCAGGAGTGACAGCCTGCTTGTGGCCCTCAAAGTCCTCCCTTCTGCTTGAAGCACTGGAGGATGACCTTAACCACCTCCTCTGCTCTCCAGTAACAGCTTAAAGAAGTCTCAGCCTCCCCTCCCTGTGTCGAAGATCGATGACAGGCTGGAGCAGTACACACAGGCTATTGAGGTGGGCTCCTCTGTTGTCTCTTTTCCCACCCTCCAAGGAACTCTCTCTGCTGGGTGTTGCTCTCCCATCTTGCCTCTTAGTCTTACTGTCTGCGAGGTGACAGAATCATCTCCCTTTGATGGGAGCAACTCTTTCTTCTGTCTTTATCTCCCCCCACGGCATACAGTAGGATTCTTTAGCAAGCTGTCCCATCCTTGCTTCCTCCTATTCCTTGCTTAAAGTGGGGGAGCATCTGACAGGAGGTAGAAGGACCTTATGAGTCTCCTTCTCATCCCTAAGAACCTCTGATTACAGGGGGGGGAAAAAAATCCCAAAGCACACAGTCCCTGATGATCTTTCTCCATTTATTTTCCAGACATCCACAAAGGCTCCAAAACCTGTCCGACAGCCCTCTCTTGACCTTCCCACCACGAGCATGATGGTAGCCAGCACAAAAAGCCTCTGGGAGACTGGTGAGGTTGCAGCTCAGTCTGCTGTGAAGTCCCAGCCCTGTAAGGTATGATTCTTGCAGGACTTGCCTTGTGCAGGGGCTACGATGTGAGCACAACCTGCGTTTTGTTTGCATTAGCCTGTTGATGCAGTTCATTGGTGGTGCCCACCAGGTCTACAGGCATCTCTGTTGGAGATCCCATCTCCTTCATCAGGATGCAAAGGCTTGTAACTCAGAGCTTCACCTTATGTCTGCTTGGGTCCTGAATTGTTCCTTGGTGGTGCAGCTAGGAGAGCCTCAGTGATGCTGGTTGAGGCTCTGGTTTGAAATGGGAATAAAATCATCTGGTGGGGAGAAGGTGTGTGTCTTCTGCAGGGGCTGGGACTGAGCTCTAGTCATTGAGTGCAACGTTGCATCTAGTACCAGGATGCTAAATCTTGTAAACTTGGAAAATGCCGAGAATATTCTGTATTGCTCTTTGACAACTTTCTGGTCATTGTGAGCGGGGCTGGTTCTCTAACACGTTGGCTGAAAATCAGCATTTATATGACTAAAATTCCTTCTACGTGAAAAGAAAAAAGGCTTTGATGTTAACATGTCTTAAATAGTTAAAGAGCTTAGGAAAACAAACATCTTGGATCTTTGATCCAGGCTCTTGTTGAAGAGAGTGAGAGGGAAGCACAGGATATACTGGGAACTGGGAGAAGTTTTCAGTCATTGGTTTTTGCTGCAGCTGTCCTGGGTCAGATGATGGGATATTGTAAACAAAAAAGGAGGTCAGATGTGGGGGTTTGAGAGGGACGTGAACAAAGGCACATTCAGCAGTGTGAGCAGTGAAGGGTAATGAGAACATCATCTCCTGCTTGATCCAGAAGGCCAACTGCATCCTGGGCTGATCCCCAGCAGCGTGGGCAGCAGGGCCAGGGGTTGGGGGATCCTGCCCCTCTGCTGCCAGGGCTCTGGGGAGCCCCCCCTGCAGGGCTGGGCCCAGCTCTGGAGGCCTCAGCCCAGCAGAGACAGGGACCTGGTGGAGCGGGGCCAGAGGAGGCCCCAGCAATGCTGGGAGGGCTGGAACCCCTCTGCTGGGAGGCCCGGCTGGGAGAGCTGGGGGGGTTCAGCCTGGAGAGGAGAAGGCTCCGCGCAGACCTTCTGGGGGCCTTGCAGGGCCTCAAGGGGCCTGGCAGAAAGATAGGGACAGACTTTGGAGCAGGGCCTGTGGGGACAGGATGGGGGGTGATGGGTTGGAACTAAAAGAGGGAGATTTAGACTGGAAAGAAGGAAGAAATTCTTTGCAACAAGGGTGTTGAGAGCCTGGCCCAGGTTGCCCCGAGAGGTGGTGGCTGCCCCATCCGTGTCCCCATTGCAGGGGAGGTTGTTGGGGGCTGTGAGCAACCTGCTCTAGTTGCAGATGTCCTTTCTCCCTGCAGGGGTGTTGGACTGGATGAGCTTGAAAGGCCTCTTCCATCCCAAACCATAATTCTCTGTTCTTCTCAGGATATTGTGGCTGGAGACATTGTGAGTAAAAGAAGCCTTTGGGAACAGAAGCACAATCCCAAACCTGAGACCAGTGTCAAGGTGAGGTTTTTATGCATGTATGAAAGCACTTGCTCTGCTGTGGAAAAGAGCTCTTTGCTAGATTTGAAGTGGTGAGAAGATGATGATGTCCTGTAGGACCATGGGTTGCCCTGTGTCTATCGGTGCAATTGCAGAACTAAGAGCTCTTCCTCCTGGTGAGCTGCTATTGCTTCAACCCCAGGAGAAGTGTGTGTGGGGAAATAATTTCATAACCAGCAATACTGAAGAGTGTCTTGAACATCAGGTTGTTCTCAGCCCATGAATTGGGAGCCTCAGCCTTCTAGGCCACAACTGAACTGCAAATGTTGAGTTATTTTGCTGTTGTTATGCTTTTTAATCCTGAGAGCAAAGAAAACATGCAAAATAAAGTGGAACTGGACCTAAGACAGTATCAACACCGCCAGATGGATCTGGGGTTTTGTGGGAATGCCTATGAAAAGGCAGCAAGCAGCTGCAGCTCCAGCTGGCCAGGCTGGGAGGGGAAGATCAAAGTATCTTGTCTGTTCTTGGGTTGATGCTGCTGCCAGGAGGTGGTAAATGAAACTGGCTCTTGCCATGGGTGAAGCCAACAATGGCTTGGAGGGTCTGAGCTCTTAGATGAACCCTCTCTCATCATGTCTGGTGTTACATCTTCCCTGGCCTGTTAGGTATCCTGTACTTACTGGGATTACCTTATGCCTACAGGAAGTGGTGGCCAGTCTGTGCAAAGAGTCTACATGGAAGGGGCAAGAGGGAGTGCAGAGCAGGCTGTCTCCAAGCCCTCTGGCACTCTAGACAGTGGTAGCACATGCTCCTCTGGCTTCAGTTATTTGACTTTGGCTGCCTATTTGAGGGGGGGAAATGCTGACTTTGGTTCTTTTTCTCTCCTCTTCAGCCTGCTCCTGGCAAAAAGTATAAATTTGTTGCAACAGGCCATGGCCAGTACAAGAAGGTGTTGATAGATGATGCTGCAGAGCAGTAGTGCGCCTGGAGAGCTCATTAACCAGGTAGGTGGGGTATGACCTTGCGCTGTGGAACAAACTCCTGGCACTGTTCTGGAAGGACTTTGGAGTTGTTTCTGCCAGCCGTGCTTTGGGGGAGGTGCAAGGTGCTGTGTGCTGACAGCCGGAGCCTTGCTTCAGGGTAAAGCACCTGACTTTGAGCTGGAAGGGAGTGGGTACAACAGGAGGGGTTTGGTTTGGTGTCTCTGACTTTCGGGTGCTGCTGGGAAGGTAGATACCTGTGTGAGTTTATTCTGCAGAATAAGTCCCTTAGCTGCTGCTGTTTGGAGGAAGATGTGTTTGCATTTGCTAGTTCAAAGGAACAGTCTGTCAGACGTGTTTTCTTATGCTCTCTTATGTTGCAAGAAGTAGGTAGCTGGAGGTCCTGCTGGCTGAACACGGGGGCTGATGTTCTCCTGAAATTCAGATGCTTCTAGGGTCTAATTCCCACACTTACTGAATTAATCAGGGGGAAAAACTTTTCATGATTTCAGTACCCTCTTGGAACCAACCTGCAATAGGGTTGTAGTGGGGAGGACATGAGCATCTGCTGTGCTGGGTCCACCAGCCCAGCAGAAAGGACCATCCTCTGATGTGCAGTGAGGGGAAAGGCAGGGCTGGGGTTGCTGTCTCTGTGCCCTTGTGAAATGGTCTTTGGATCTCATGCTCAGACTATATTTGTGTTAATAGATATCCTGGTGTTACCTTGAGCGGATGATAGTAGAGAGTTGTGGCAATAAGGAGGAATGGTGTAGAGGGAGGTGATAACTGGTTGGATCCAACCAGGCAGCATCTGGCACAGTGAGAGGAGAGGAAGTTGTTGGGGGTGAAAACAAGCTCATTCTCCTTTTTCCTACCATAAAAAAGAAGCTTTATTTCATAGCCAAGCTTATAAATAGCTCTGTCTGCTACAAAACACCTTTTGTTTCTAAATTCTTCAGGGGGCTGTGTTCCTTCCTCTTTTTTTCCTCTCAAGGAGCTGGGTTCTGAGTGCAGCATATTGTTTTGTTTGGGTTTTATTTTTCCTTTTGCAGTGCCCATCGAGAAGAGAAGCTCTGTGGAATGCTGCTCAGAGATGGGCAGCAGTACAAACCCAAGCCTGCCCAAAGCTATGTTTTCAGATATAAAAGAAGGAAGAACCCGCAGGATTTGTATCCTCAAGTTGATTCTCTGCCTTCTCTCTGGCTTTCAGAAATCTGTTTTAAGGTCTCCTCTGATCAGTCGTCCTTTTTCTTCCTGAGGTCTGTTTTGATGCATCAGGTGGGATCCTACTGAGCTTCAGTTCTTTCTAGCAAACAAGTTTTGCTAGCTTGTCAGCAGGCTTGGTTTGCCCTACCTGAGCTTCTGCAAGCAGCTCTTGAAAGGAAAGTCCCCTTGGCTCTGGTGTTTTCTCATCATCCCTTCTTGAGAGGCCAGTGACTGTCACGGGATGTCCTTTAGGATCCACTCAGTGCTCCAAACAGTCATGGCACAGCACTGCTATCCTATGGGCTCAGCCACAAGGTTTTTTTGACTGTGACTAGCAAAATGCCTCTGAGAGCTGAAAGATCTTGGCTTGTTTCTTTTCTTGGGTTTTTAGCCGGTTGCTCTCTGAGGTCCCTGCTCCCCAGTTTCTCTCCTGAACCATATTCATCCCTTTTTCCTGCTGCCGAATCCCATCGTGGTTGCCTTTTTGCTCCCAAACCCTTCTGGCTCACCCCTGTGTCACTCTCTCATCTGTCACTTACCAACTTTCTCCTTGCTTGAGCACAGGCCCAGTTTTCCCTCCTCCCCTCCCTTCCTGAGCTGTGGGACCTCTGAGCAGGCTGTGGAGCAAGAGCTTTGCTGTCAGCAACAATTTGGGCTTTTAGCAACTGCTTGAGGCTGACATTGAAGAACCACCCAAGCTTGGTGCTCAGCCGCGTTTCCATCCCTCGCTCAGCGTGACAGCTCATGCTGGGACATGCCGTGGCACCCAGTGCAGAGCTGCTGGTGGACATCTGTTGCCTTCAGGCATCCCTGCTCTCCTTTGATGCTCTTGTGCCAGGGTCTATCTCTGCAGGACTCCCTGTGCCTGTTGTGTGCCTCTGCCCTTTGCTCTCAGGGCAAAAGGGCTAAACTGTGCAGCCAGACCTGCTTTTCTCTGCTTCCTGCTGCAGGAATTCCTCTCCCCACCGGCGATTCTCCATCTTCCATTCCTGTGCTGTAGGGCTGGGTTGTGGATGCAGCCTGGTGGGAAGCCCAGCATATACAAAACGTAAGCCTGGTGTAAGAGTCGCTGCTCTCTTCTAGGTGGTTGCCCTCACTGCAGGGCAAAGCGGATTAAAGCACAGTTGCGTCTGAAGCCGTTTTCTCTGGCCAGATTCACTTAGTCTGCCAAGTGTATCAGAAATCCCAAGGAACAAGTGACAGGACAAGAGCAAACAGCCTCAAGCTGCCCCAGGGGAGGTTTAGGTTGGAGCTGAGGAACAATTTCTCCCCCACTGTCAAGGGTTGCCCAGGCGTGTCCCAGGCTGCCCAGGGCAGGGGTGGAGTCCCCCTGATCCCTGGAGGGGTTTCCAAGCCGTGGAGATGTGGTGCTGAGGGACACGGGGCAGTGGTGCCCTGGCAGTGCTGGGCAAATGGTTGGACTTGATGATCTTGAAGGTCTCTTCCAACCAAAGCGATTCAATGAATCTGTTGGCTGTTCTGCTTCGTGCCAATGCTGTGGTTCTTGTGAACGCAGACTTTTGTGTGGAGGCATCCATCTAGCTGTGCTGTGGTGAGGTGCGATTGGATCACTGTGTCTAAGGCCATCTTTATCTGCGTGACGTGTTTTAGCTTCATTCAACATGTTTTATGCTGCGCTCTTTGATTTTATTTTTTTTATTTTGGGTTGCTGCGTGGATTTTTCTCTATAACCTTCTCCTGCAGCATGGTGAATTATCCTGCAGAGGCTGATCTCAGCCCACTCGTGATTACTCCAACCTACCTCTTGTCAGGTTTTTCTTGGACAATTGAGGGGTTGGAGAAATCCAAACTTTACATACTTGTGTTATTCTTACATCTATTTTTTTTTTTTTTTCTTAGAATAGGAAGGGGTTACAAAAAAGAGAAGATAAGACCAGCAAAGTGTAAAATTCAGTGAAGGTTTGATAACTGAGTATTTCTTAGAGCATTCTCACAAAATTGGAAGGGTTCAAAAAAGGAAAAGGGGCCCTTGTTTTTATTTCTAAGTCTGTTAGGGAGAAATTTTAGTCAGCTCCATATCCTCTGCATACGTAAAGAATGTAAAGAGCTGTGTATCGAGTTTCCTATTTGGACTAAACATAGCAATCCTATATTAGCCGTGTAGGAACATCCCAGCCTATGACAAAGTCCCTCGTGAAGCAGAAATAACTGATCTCTAGCTTTCCTGCTCTTAAGCCTGGTGGCAATGGAGATGCAAAGGGTGACTAATGCTGGAAAGCGCAGTTCTCTCTGTGGCTGGACAGAGTAGGGGATTTTGTTTTAAATACCCTTTTTCCGCACATCAGGCACCAGTTGGTGCACAACTATCGTGATATTCCCCTTGAAAACAAGACTACATGGAGTTAGGAGAACCTTTCAGAAAGCGGCACCATGTTAAATACCTGGAGTTGGATACCCATGTGTGGAAGCAGCTCTTGTTGGACACCCTGGAAACACTAGCCCCAGCTGTGCGTACAGTAAAATCCAGAACAGAATTTAATCGCTGGAACAGAGTTAGTCTTCTGTGCCCGATGATTTAGTAGACTGACCTAGGAGGACATCAAATGATGCTTAACTTTTTTTTTTTTAAAGCAGGAGAACGGCTATGAGAGCAGGATGGATGCCTAACCTTGTCCCTGATCTGGGCCTTGAGTTTCCACCTTGTTCTCAGCAGATGGGTGTGGAGAGCACTTTCAGGGGAGAAGCTAAAGAGATGCTGTGTACCCTCTTTGAGTTCAGTTTCTAAGATCCCTAGAGCAGATGTGGAGCAACCGGGTTTCCTTCATGTTGTCTCATCTACAACTGCTTGTGTTTCTAGGCTTGGTCTTGGTCTTAAGCTCAACAAAATAAATTCAGATTTCCTTTTCCTCCTCCAAGCTGGGCTTTTTCTACAGGCAACTTGTCCTCTTTGCTGTGTGCCTCCCCTCTCTTCCCACCTTACCGCACACGGGGCTCGTTGGTGGTTCTTCTTAATACAAGTGCATGTTTGTTTTTCCTGGCTCGTGACCTATGGATGTGGTGTATTACACACTGAAGCTTCTATACATACGGAGAGTAACTCTTAAACCCACAGCATGAGGCTGCTGGCTTGGAGGGGGTTTATTTAGTTTTATTTTTTTCCTTACACTTGGCTCTGTTGGGCAGTGGACATAGCCATTGGTGGTCTCCTCCTTGGTGCCCTGGAGGAAGCTTCAGAGATGTGGGCCTGGTGGCGCGGCCTGGCTCAGTTGACGGACCATCCTGATGCTGTTCTGTTAAAGCTCTTGGTGTGCTTCTCAGCATTGGGTTTAAACCGGCCCACGTCAAACACTGTGGTGATCCTTGTCATGGGTTTGGCAGCCAGTTCCTTCAGTTTCCGGGCATCAAAGTGTGGCTTATGCAGGAGGATGGGTAAGCGGCGGGGGCGAAAGCAGCTTTCTTCCTTCTGCAGCTTCTCTTCTGCTTGCTGCTTCATCTCCTTGTTGAGAGTCACCTGGTATAAAATAGCATCCCACATCCTGGTGGCCTTTGATTTAAACAGCTTGAGATCTTGGCTAGTGATTGCTTGAGAGCTGTCCTTCTCCTTGCTCCCTTCCTCCTGTCCTGGCTTTTCCTGCTCAGGCTCTGGAAAGCTGGGTGCTTCTGACTGCACCATCAAGTGCTTCCTGAGGCGATGCCAACCGCTGGCACTGGCCCCAGCAGGTCTTACTGCTTCTGCTGAAGGTGGTGCTGGCTCAGCTTTGAGGGGAGGGCTGGTGTTTGGTAAGCAGGAGGTCAGAGGAGGTTGAATGGCATGTTCTGTGTTGGTGTTTGTAGAGGTAGCCCCAGTACCATCAGCTTGTGCTGGGGCTGCTGTTGCTGGCCGTGCTTTTCTCCAGGGTGCACTGGATGTTGATGGTTGTAGGATATCATCATCTTGCTTGGTTAATTCAGGAGCTGTCTCTGTTCCAGGTGTTTCAGTGTCACTTCCATGGGTCACAGGTGTATCAGTGTGGGCATTGGAGGGGCTGGGTGTGGGTGAGGGGGCCTTGATGGACTCTTCAGAAGGAACAGGCCTGGGAGCTTGATTAGGAGGCTCTACCTCTGCAGCAGAAAGGAGGGGAGGCTCCAGTGCAGGAGCTGTGGCCTCACTGTCCTCAAGCAAGGTGGGTAACTGCCCTGGAGGTGGTTCAGAGGGGCTTGTTTCAGGAGCTGGAGACAGTGGCCTTTCATCTTCATGGCTGACAGTTCCTTGGCCTTCATTTGTTGTGGGTGTCTTAGCCCTGGGTGGCTTGACGCTGTGGAAATAAGTGTGCACCTTGGTGATGTAGGTAGTAACCTCTGGCGCAGTTTCTTCACTGGGTGGACTGGAAGCAGGAGGCTGGAGGAAAACAGATATCGAAGGGTTGCATGGAGAGGGAAGGTGGGTGTCTGTGCCTTCAGACTCCTGTGGAGCCTCAGGAGCTCCTGGCTTGTGTAGCAGGGGCATGGCCGGGGAGGTTGTGAGCATGACATGTTCAGCAATGCGCCTCTGCTCGGTGACCTTCAGCGTGAAGGGCTTGCTCTTCCGGAAAGGGGAGGAGATGCGCTGGGTGATGGGCTTGACGGGTAGGCGGGTTGGGAGGCTGGTGGAAGGGGGTGCTGTGGTTGTGGGGGTCTCTGCTGGGGGAGTGCTCTCATCATGCTCTAGGTCAGGACTGGCCTCGTTCACAGGTGAAAGGCTGGACCGAAAGGACTTGGCTTGCTCCGAACCTAGGACAGCATTCTTCTTGGCTGCCTTCTTCAGCAGCCGCTGAAGCCGCAGGTTGTCCTTCCCAGGCTTTGGTAGGGTGGGAGGGGGAGAAAGGTGGTGGCGGATGGGAACAGGCTGGATGGAGGATGATACCGTTATCAGCATTGTCATCTCCTGGAAGAAAACACAAAGCTTAGAGTTGGTTTGAGCCCCGGGCTAGGATCTGAAATATTGATAAGTAAGGTCTCCTTTTCCTCTATCCCCAAGCTGAGAGTATGGAGTCAGAAGTGTGGGGGAAGAGCATCTCTCTTGGAGACTAAGGAAACCTAAGGTAGGCTCAGCCAGTGTTGAGGGTGATGTGCATCTCTTGCCTTGCTACTGGAGGAAAGATGTGATGCCAAACCTGGAGCTCTCCTGCTCCTGGTATTAGCACAAAATCCAGTGAGAGGTCTTTGGGATCCCAGGTGTTTGTGTCTTGGCAAGTCCTAAAGGGAAGAATTTGGGTCAAGTCTTATCCCCGGTGGCAGCTGCAGCTGGACCCCCTTTGGCCGGCACTGGGCTGCTCCTGGGAGGGATGGCATGGCAGCGCCTCTTGCTTTCTGTTGCTAACTCACCACCATCTCCTCTTCCTTCTGATCATGGTTCCTGCACAGTGGAGCTGTGGGTCTGTGTTGGGGGCAGAATGATAAAACTAGTCTTTTTAGTAGTCAGGGCCCCAGCAATGCTGGGAGGGCTGGAACCCCTCTGCTGGGAGGCCAGGCTGGGAGAGCTGAGGGTGTTCAGCCTGGAGAGGAGAAGGCTCCAGAGAGGAGATCTTGGAACCTTTCAGGACTTCAAGGGGCCTGTCAGAAAGATGGGGATAGACTTTGGAGCAGGGTCTGTTGGGACAGGACAAGGGGGGATGATTTGAAACTAAAAGAGGGAGATTTGGACTGGAGAGAAGGAAGAATGTCTTTGAAAGCCTGGCCCAGGTTGCCCCGAGAGGTGGTCGCTGCCCCATCCGTGTCCCCATTGCAGGGGAGGTTGTTGGGGGCTCTGAGCAACCTGCTCCAGTTGCAGATGTCCCTGCTCCCTGCAGGGGGGTTGGACTGGGTGAGCTTGAAAGGTCCCCTCCCACCCAAACCAGTCTGGGATTCTGTGGTTTATTTTGGCTGCAGGCACCTCCTGCTGTTTTGGTGAAGGGGCTTGGAGGGGATTTGTGCCAGCTGGGGATCACAACTGTTGGGCATTCCCAGTGGCTTATCAGCTTCATGCCTTAGGCACAAGGGTGGGATTAGGACTTGCTTTGTTCCAAGAGCTACTGTTAGAAATAAGTCTGCACTGGCCCTCAAAAAGGCTGAGAGCCCATTCCTTCATCATATACCTGCTCTCCTCCCCAGCCTTGTGGATACTCTAGATTCCTCTGGGTCAGAAAACCAAAATGCCTCAGCTGGAGAGGTGCATACTTGGTTTTGTGCAACGCTGCTCTGGTTCTGTCTGTCTAGGACTTGGTAATGGCTTGTGGGTTTTTTATCTGCTGCAGGGCGAGCTAGTTCCTGGGTCTGATATTAGATTTGATGATTGACTAGTTATTTTTTGATGGCTCATTGTGGATTGATTGAATCTGCTCCTGTTTAATGTAGTACAGGCTGTCCACAGGACCACAAGATGAGCTGTGTGGTCTAGCAGCACTTGTAAACCAGAATTATAAGGTTGACCTGCTTCAGGCTTGTGTTGGGAATACTTCAAGAGGCAGGGCGGTGAACTTTGCAACTGTCTATCAGCTATTGTAGTGTTTTCCTTATCCTACGTGCTGCTGCACCCCAGCAAATTGTGACTACCTACATGTGTCAGAGCAGGATCTTGCAAACTGCCGGATCCTACTGAGGAGGGTGACGGGGTGTAGGGGGGTGGTGGTTCTTGGAGCATGAAGTTCAGATATAACTTGTGTGCACCAGGAAATTCCCTCTGCTCCCAAACTTAGAGGCTGCTTTGTGCTCTCTAACCTCTAGATTTGTGTAGATTTGTGGTGTCTGCACTCTTAAAATCACTCTTGTTACTATCTCAGTGTCCCATTTGACTTGAAACCTGCTGTGCTGTAGGTCTTGGAAGGCCTCATGGGTGGTAGCTCTGATGGCATGTGACTGTGCTGGGGTCTGTGTGTTTGACTAGTGAGGCAGAGAGATGCTAAGAGACAGCAAAAGGAAAGCAGCTCTTAATTTATTTGCCTTCCTTGTCATGCTTCGCTCTGTCTGGCAAGTCTCCTTCAGAACTTTGTGTGCTCAGGAGAAATTCTGCAACAAGCCTGATTTGTGAGTGTTGTCTTCCTTGCTGCGTAATGAAGCAAAGGCAAAGGGACAGATGGACTTGCTTTATTGCCAGCAGAAAGGCTGGTGCTGGAAACCCAGAGGCAATGGGGAAAATACTGCCTCAAACTTAGGTGGATTTTGTGATAAGCTGGAAGGAAATTGAGCTAGAAGCTGCGTTAAGGGGCTTTCAAAGGGTTACGTTTCCCTGCTGCTGGTAGGGTGCTCAAGAGTGGAGGGGACCTCACCCACTCTTGGACCCCAACTGTTCTAAACTCCACTCCAACTGTGGAGCATCATCTCTGCTTCATCTTCCCCGTGCCAGGAATGGTGGGGAGAGTGGCAGTGTGGAGGAGTCATTTATCACGCCACGGAAAAGTCATTTGCTCGCTGGAGTCCCTCGGCTGCACCAGCTGTCGCGTGTGGAGCAGCTCGAGACCTGCAGGAACCCGATACTGCTGCAGATGGTCCTGAGCAGAGAGCTGTGGCTGCCGGGGGCTGTAGGAACACACGCTTCTTTTTTGTGGCTTTCTCAGGCTTGGAAGGAAACCTGCTAATCTCCTCGGGATGAGACAGTTGGGCAGGAGCATGTCCTTCCCTCTGCCTGGGCAGCCGTGACCTCTGCTGGGCACATGGCCCTTGGCAGCTGCTCTGCCACGAGCACATAGCTGTGTCCTGCAGGGATGAAGCTTTATGGGCTGGTTCAGAGGGCTTTGTAGAAGAGGATGGGGAGAAAACCACCTGTAATTGCTAGACAAGATGCAGCCTCTGGACAGCCAAGGCTGTCGCTTGTGACAGACCAAACATCTTGCATAAACTTGTTTTCTTGTCTTGCAGCTGAGCTTGGTCCTGGCTCGATGCAACCCTCAAGGCCACTATTTCCTCTGCTCCACGGAAGAAAATTGAAGGATGTTTCTCTTTTCCTGCCTGATGTCAGTCTGCTTTGGTACAGCCTGACTCCTCTCGGGGTGTGAGCACTTACCCCACGCTGCCTCCGCTTGGATGAAAGGAACTGGATCAGCTGGCAAAACCCAATCCCTGTTTAACCTTTTCCGTGACTCTTTGACCCCTTTTTTGTGTTTATTTTTACCTGGCTCTGCTACAGAGATGGGAGGCTGTGGCTCTGCTCCCTCTTTCTTTTCTCAAGTGGTGGAAGAGAGGGATCTGCTGCCCTCCTGACATGGCAGAGCTTCTGCTACCTGAGGAGGAATTTTGACTGTTGTGGCTCTTGGTGACTGGGTGGTGGGAGACGGGGAGCTCAACAGCAACCTGGTAAACGAATCAGTGTTTGAAAGGAGGGAAGTGGGCAGATAATGAGCATGAGGAGACTCCAAGGACCACTTGTCACCCTGCTGGTGCCAGATGTGGGTAAAGCCTTCCTCTGTTTACAATGCAACCTCTGTCCCTCTGCAACTTCTGCTTTGAGGGGCTTCCATCTACTGGTGTCTCTGTACATCAAATCATGTTCAACTTAATCCTGTTGTTTTTATTTCTTGATTTCATCCTTTCATCACAGTTACATGCCCGTACCAAAATGTTCGTGCCACTTCTCCCTGTTGACAGTGGCAATAGCAGCTTTGCTTTATGGAGCTGCTGCCACCTTCCCCCTGTCTAACATGGACTGGAGGTTCTCCTTTCCAGGTGAGAAGGGAGGCCTCTAGGATTATCTCCCTTCCAGGGGAAAGGGATTGGCTTGTTCTCTAACCTGTGGGCTCCAGTGCCAGTGATTGAGCCACTTCTGAGTATCAGAGATGGTGGGCATGTTGATAACCTGCCTGCTACACGCCTGGTGGGTTACAGGATATCTGGGAAGCAGCTGCTGCTCTTATGCTGGGAGCTGCCTTGATGAAAGGGTGTCCAGGATGTTGTTTGGGGATGTCAGGGCTTGCTGTGAACGTGGGGAAACTGAGCCCCTCAAGAGTGGCACCCTGGCCTTGGGTCTGAGGCCTATAGATCAGCACCCAGGGCTGTTTCGGAACTCTCCCATGTCTTCAGACTTCTTCACAGTGTTAGCACGTCCTCCATCCCCTCCTTGAAGTCTTCTTCCTACCCTCCTCCCACGTCAACGTAATTTTGCAAATTGTTTCTGCTCTCCTGGAGAGGAGGGCAGCTTCTCTTGCCTCCTGCATTGTGTGCTTTCCACTTAAATTTACTGCCTCCTGGGTTTTTGGTTTTTTTTTCATAAGCATTTAATAAAATTTGAGGAAGATGTTGTAACGATGGCAACTCTGGGGATTTTGTTGATGTAGGAGTTTCTTACAGGTCACAGGCTTCAACCAGAATCACTGGTGATGTCAGCTATGGAGGTAATTCCTCTATAGCCTGCTTATGCGGCTTGAGTGAGGTCACTAGAGTGATGGATGCAGGAACCCAGTGCTCTAATGAGCTGACTGCCCTACCTGGAACCAGCTAATGAAAAGCCTTTTTATGGAGGTGACCTTCCAAGCAATAACACTTCTATGGTTTAGAGACAGTGAAGAGTTTGCGCTCTGCTTACTTATGCTTTCCTAAGGTCTTAGGGAGAGGTTCTCAGGTATTGCTTCTTGCTGTCTTCTTTCTGATTATTGGTACCCTCACCCTCTCCATCCTCTGCTTCACCTCCCCTCCCTTTGGCCCTTCCTCTGCTGTGCTGGGAATTTCAGGCGAGACCAGAGCAGTAGCTGTGGGGCGTATAGAGATGTCCTGGCTCGAGGTGAAAGCAGCACTGCCCTGCCCTTGCATGTGTGCAAACTGGTTGCACTAATTTGTTTCAACTCAGTTCTGCAGTTGGCTGGTGGGAAGGATGGGCAGAACTTCTCCTGGTACTATTCCTGTGCCCTGCCAGCTGGGAGAGTGCAGAAGAGGCCCCAAAGGCTATTTTGTGAGATTCCTTCTTTGAGGAGGGTTAATTTGCAGAACGTACTTCACCATGTAAAGCCCATGTGGACCTAGGTGTGGTTTCAATAGAAAACTGCCATAATTCAGGTTCGGCTCACAACAGAGAAGCGAGCAGGTTACGTGCAAACTCTCTGGGGAGGAACCAGGGAAAAACCTGATTTGGAGCAGCTATCTATCTCTGGGCCTCCAGTTTGGTGCTGGGCAAGAGTCTAGAGTTTCCAAGTGACTTTGTTCCTTGAAACAGTTTCTGCTCTTTGAAGGAAAGGTCAGACTCGGAGACACCTGGGCCTGAATGTCAGAGCTTCCCCTCCTGCCACCACCACCTTAGGGATGCAAGATAAACAAGCTCAAAGAGCAGGGTGGCTATAAATAATGAGGTGGCAGCTGATCTGCTGCTGAAGAAGACACTGAGGTTGGTATACTGGTAACTCTTGCCAGCTCAACACACTTTCCCTGGCACTGTGTGATACGTAGATGTGTGTATATGTATATATAATTGTAGGTAAAGAATGGATCTGACAGTGGCAAGAGGTATAGTTGGAGCTAACATTTGCTTCAGCAATGATGGGCCTGTTACAAGGGTAAATGACACCGACCAGAGGTGATTTCCCTGTGATTTTTTTTTTCAGATTGAGTGCCCTGAGGGTTTTGGTTGCAGTGGAACGATTCGATTCAGGTCCCAAATTTCAGAAGCTGTTTAATCTCTTCATGATAACTCTAAGTAATAGTGTTTTAGAGATGCTAAAGACATGTCAGAAGTGTCTGGCTGGCTAGGTAGCCCTTCCCTAAAGTTGTGGAGAGGCTGTGGGTGGTTGCTATGAGCACCTTGGCTGATCTCCTGCCTCACCTTCTCTGGGGACAGCCCAAACCAGCAGCTCTAGGCATTGATTCTGACTCCCATCCTGCTACTCAGTCTTTTTCCTCATCCATTTTGGTGTAAAAGACCTGAGGATAAGACCCAGGCTGTGTCTTGAATGGTCCAGCCTCATCTCTGATCTCCATCTAGAGAAACATCTAGCTTAGGATGCCCAGAGAAGTTGTGGATGTCCCCTCCCTGGAAGCATTCAAGGTCAGGTTGGATGGAGCTTTGAGCAACCTGGTCTAGTGGAACACATCCCTGCCCATGGTAAGGGAGTTGGAACTAGATGATCTTTAAGGTCCTTTCCAAGCCACACCATTCTTTGTTTCTGTGATGTAAGTGGTCCATGGATCTCCTAAATTGCATAGGGATTGTATCTTAGCCATCTGAAGCAGATGGAGCACGCGCATCTCCCAAAGCAAACAACTGAGTGATGGAGCCACAACCTACCGCAAAAATCAGGAATCAATGTGAACTGAAGAAAGGTGAAATTCAGTACTTACTGATGTGGAATTTGTTCCCATGGGCAATCACTTGCATGTTGGCTGCGTCATGTTGCTCGGTTCGGTTTACAAAGTTAACAGATCATTGTTCCTTTGAGATCATTTCAGGTGCTGCTTCTGCTTTCTTGGGATTTATTTATTTTTTTTTTTAGAGCCCTGTAGGTAAGTTCAAAACATTAGATGGAAAGGACTATTTAAAGTAGCCAGTAAGTACAAGAAGTTTCTCAAAAGTAAACAAACAGGCTTCTTTTTGATTGCATGAAAAGTTCCCTCACCTAAAATTAGCGTCAAGATGGGCTATCAAGTAACACCGTTGCATGCTCCCAACTTTGGCTCTGCAAAGTTTGGCACCTAAACTGCCGGAGAGGTGAAGGGCAGATGATGGTGATGTTGCCAGGACAAGATATTCTAGCAGAGTAGCTCCAGGCATTGAAACCAGTTGGAGGCTTTTCAAGTTTGCTGGTCAGATTTACTGTTTTGCAAAAGTCGGGGTTGCAAAATGTAAAATTGGAGCTGTGCTTTGATCGTTAGCATCCCCCGAGTGCAAATTCTGGCTCCATCTCTGCTTGTTCCTGGCGAGGGATGCGCTGTATGCGGAGGGTGCAAGCACAGAAAATGACGTGCTGGGAGCCGGGAGAGATTGGAGTTGATGGTCTGAATTTTGGTTGGGGGATTGTGTGCTGAAAGATCAGGGCTAAGACTGCTGAAGTGAGCTGATGAGGGTGACACTGACATGGTTTAGTGGTGCACTGGCAGTACTGGGTTAACGGTTGGGCTCGGTGATCTTAAAGGTCTCTTTCAACCAGAAAGATTCTATGATTCTATGTCCATGACCTGCACAGATGCTCTCTTTGGCCTTGGTGCTGTCTCCTAACCTAGCAGCTGGTGAGAGGAGCTTCTCCAAAGGCAGGCGCACACTGCACCCTCCCCTGGCCGAATCTGATCGCTTTTGGTAGAAATGTGGCTATAGCCATGATCATCTCTCCCTCGTGTGGTCCATGCGATCAGTAGGGAGCATGAGGTAGGTGGTGTTTCGATTGCTCCCTAGGCTGATATGGCTGCACTGCAGCAGCTCAGAGGTGAGTCCAAGTGCACTTCAGTGCTGATGCAGGGAGAAGAGATGATGTCAAGCCAGTGCAAAATATATATCCTAGAGCAGGACCATCTACAGTCAAGAGGCAAAGCTGATGATGAAAATGTCACAGGCTGCGAATGAAGCTGCTGTGTGATGGCTTTGAGGTGAAACAAGAACTAGATGTAGGGTGTGAAAAGTTCAGGGCATGTGGCTAAGGCGTGAAACAGGCATTGGAGAGGACTGTAGTTACGTGCTGAAGTGCCTGGAGACGTCTCCAGAGGGGAGAAAGGACAAACATGAATTGGGCAACGGGGAATAAGCCTTGGTTGTGAACTAGATGACAGCACAGCATCAGTTAATGCCTCTTTCCAGAGGGATGGAGCAGATTCCCCTCAGTCCTGCGGGAAGAGGGAACTGGATTGTGCTGGGACTGGAAACAAGATGCATGGCATGGACACGAGCTCTTGGACAGAGGCAGCCTGTAGGATGCACAAATGTCTTTTGGGCCAGTACTAAGCAGAGGGGTCATGCTTGAAGGGTATGTCCATGGGGAAGGAGCATGGACATGATGCATAATGTCAAGATGGACATTGTCTGGAGCAGTTGCCCAACATGTCCAGATGAGGAATGGAGCTGAATGCAGGCGTGTGTGTAAAGGAGCTACGGGGATGCTGCAGGCAGCAGTGTTTGCATCTCATCTCTTTGAAAGCAGAGCTGCAGCAGGTAGAAACATCTGGTTAGCTGGCCCTCCTGCAGCCTGCATCAACATCATGCTTGTCATAATGCTTAGAGGGGAATTTCGTGCTATGGAGAACTTTGCTGCTGCTGGTGCTCAAGCAACGCCTTGATGTGGAAGACCTGAGTCATGATGCCCTGTCAGCAGCGGGGACAGTCCATAACAGGCAGGCGCAGGAGGCTGGTGAATCCCCTTGCCAAACTGGGTCCACCACAAACACAAAAGGAGAAACAGCTGGGGGCCTCCCCTCCCATACATCCCCCTCTGCTGCCAGTTTGGGCAAATGCAATAATGCCTGGAGACGTGCCCGGTTGGTGGAGGGAGCGCCTGAGGGAAACGAGCCAGTGGAAGAGGGCGAAAATGCTTGATGGTGCCGAAAACCAGCGTGGAACCTGCTTTGGTGCCTTTGCACTTTTGGCAGAGCTGGTGATGGGGAGTGGAGGCCGTGATACCTGGTCTGGCTGCATGTCCCCGTGTGGGTGCCCCTCTCCTCAGCAGTGGAGGATGCCCATCCCAACTCCCCCACCCACTGAAGTCCCAGCTGAAGCCAGGGCACTGAGGATGGATGCACCGTCCCCCTCCCACCTGACCAGTAACACAAGCGTTGGCTCGAGCTGGGTTGCAGGAGGGAGGTGAGGGGATAAGGTGCCGGACAGCTGGAGCACACAAGCTGGAATGCAAGGGGATTTTTGCTCGTGCGTGTTACCTGGTGCATGGGAGGCTGCAGTGCTGGGCTCCTGCTCCACGGCTTTAAACGGTCATCTCTGCATCCTTGGCTGGGGACCCTTTCCCGCAAGTGGCAGGGAAAGAGTGGGCAGGAATCGATCTGTGACCCAGGCCAAAAATATCGCCTGCCCCGCAGCTCCTAAAGTTTTCCTGTGCTCCTACAGGCTGAGAGCAAGGGGGAGCTGGAGCTGGCAGGCAGAGCGGAGGGCACGCTCAGCAGCACCCGGGGAGCCCTGCCAAGGATGGAGAGGGGCGGGAGGGAGACGATGGGGGAGCTGAAGCCTGGAGGTGTAGAGAAATGGAAACTGGGAGCCAGAGGGTTGTGCAAAGCCATGGAGCTGGGGAGGGTGCTTGGGTAGCAAAACCTCTCTGGGCACCTAGAGGATTTGAGGTGGGGTCCAGCCATCTGGGGTTTGCCCTCTCTAAGATGCCATCACTTAAATAATGCTTTTGTATCATGCTAAGAAAGGCTCGGACCCTGGCTTGAGGTCCAACAAGCCATCTTGCTGCGCTCTTGCCATTTGTTGCAGGTCTCCTCCAGCCCTGACACATGGGAGAGCCCTGGCTGCTTTAGCAACAGGTAGGTGCCACACGCCACCCACGCATAAACACGCGTGCACCACGTGTGCTGTGTGCTTCTGACTTCTCACGTGCCCCGTGACTGCTCGTTTCAGAGAGCATTGGACAGCAGAAGGTCCCCAAGCTCCTCAGGCTCTAACCCTGCAGCACAACCAAAGCCTTTGATGTGGTGGGGGCAGCACGGACGAGCCCCTGCCCAGCCCGGAGAGCAGAGCCCGCTGCTGTGTGTTGAGATTGCAAGAGCCAGGCTGCCACAACCAGGTTTTAAGCAGCAACTGTGCACCATAGAGCTGTGGGAGCTCCCTCAATTTGTTTCTGAGGTGCCTTTGCCTCAGATACCCCTATTAAAGCTCTGCCTGCCTGGTGGGGTTGTAAATATAGAAACATAAGCTCTAGAGGTTGTTGGGTGGCATTTTTTTTTTCTTCTCCAAACATGTCCCTCCCCTCTGAGCATCATCTGTGCAATTCCTCCAGCTGCTCCTATACATAGTATGACCTTTTTTTTCCCCCCTTCCCTTGCTTCCACCTCCATCCCCCCTCCCCATCCCTGCTCCCTTCCCTGCCCAAGCGCAGGGAGACTGGGGCCAATCGGCTCCTCCAGACGATCAAATGTCACTATAAGTTGAGAGTCGCATCACCTTGGGACGCTCGCAGATCCCAGCCTGCCTGTCCCCTTCAGCAGGGAGCTCAGCACTTCTCTCCGCTCCTGCCAGGTAAGCGGGAGCCCAGCGAGGGATGCTGCTGGGGGGTAAAAGCACTGAGGGGTGAGCCGGGGCTTGAATGGAGAAGCAGCAGGGGAGGGTTGGGGGTCACAGGGTCTGGGATCCGGCACAGGATCCGAAGGAAAATGCACTTTTTCTTCCTAGCTTTGGTTGGGCATTGTGTCGCCTGCAGAGATTTGGGTGCTCTGAACACTCACGGATCAGGGGTGGGATAAAAGACCCTTCCAAAAGCGAGGTGTGAGGCTGGGAATGAAGTGGCGGCTCTTGGGGTAAGTCCACCCAGAGAAAGGGACAGCCAGTGCAGGAGGGACGAAGGGCACGGCTGTTGAGGAGCTGCTGGCAGATGAGGAGTGCTGTGGGGCTGGAGACCTGAGAAACAAATGTAGGCATGGAAAACTGTCTTTCCCCATGGGAAAGAAGAAAACTGGGAGAGAAACCATAACTGGGAGAAAACTGGTGACAGGCAACTGTCCCTTGTGGGTGCAAGACCAGGGGAAGGGCAGGGGCTATAAGCTAAGCTCTGTCGTTTTCTTCTAGTCCTGTCTCAGTCTTATTCTTAGCAAAGCCACGCAGAGAGGTTGTGTCACCCCACAGACTGGCACGAAGGGCACGTTTCAGGGCAGGGAACAGGGATTTTGCTGTGTGTTGGAGCCAGCAGCAGTGCTTGGGTCCTGTGGTGGGTATTTCACTCTCCAGCTCTCCAGAGAGAGAAATGCTCCCTGCTGGGAAGTACTGAGGAGGCAGAGGGATGGGAGAAGTAGATATTTGAAAATATACGTGTATGCTTTTTGTATAGGAAAGTATATGTGCATATGTATATTTTTAATGTTATATATAACATTTTTTAATACATATGTAGGTATATGTAAAAAAAAAAATAATAGATGCAGTGGGTTTGCAGGGGCTCCTGCTAGGAAAACGTGTCTGTGTGGTGCTTGGTGGATCACACCCCTAGTCCTCCCCCGATAGCTGTCCCTGCCAGGTCCCATTGCCCATGCATGGCCACTTCTGTCCTCCCCATTCCATACAGCTCTTGCTACCTTGCCTCCCTTGTATGGCCTGGCTTGGGAGGGGGTGATTGACAGGCAGGTTATTTCCAGGGATGGCCCGGAGGTGCGAGGCAGCCCGTTCCCCCTCCCCAGAGCATTCTCAGCTGCTAAGAAGCTTCTTGGGATGTGCTGGCTCTGCCCTTTCAGCCAAGGGCAGGAGCATTTGGGGCCAAAAAGGGACATGGCATTCATGCCCCTTCCTGGGGCCACTGAGGATGAGGGGATTTGTCCTTCCAGCTGTGACTCGCTCAGCTTTAAAATGCAGAAAGTAACCTTTGCTTTCACCTTGAACACGTGGGAGCAGCCAGGAAGTTTTCAGTCTGGCGAAACTTTCCCGTGTGTTTTGATTCCTTCCCAAATAGGGGCTACTATTCACTAATTGATTTTATTACATCCTTAAACCTCGCTCAGGACCAGACCCCATTTTTTCTGCCGCTGTACAAACAAGCCCCAGTTACTGCCCGAAGGTGCTAACAGCCATAATCATGGGCTGCAGTTGCTGTGTATTAAGTTATTTCCACCGAAGGATAATCCCGAGCCAGCTGGAGACTTTCCATTGCCTTCAGCGAACTTAATCCCAAGTGCGGCAAGTTCTGCTCTTAGCAGATTGCTGCTTTTATTACCTTTTGGGTGTAAATACGGTTTGGTCGCGTTGGCTGCTTTGGTGACAGAGTTAGCTCCGCGGGCAGCGGAGGAGCCTTTCTCACCCTGTGGGGGCTGTTGCTCTGCTGATTGCCGATTTGCCCCTGGCTTTGAGGGACCAGATGGCTTTTGAATGCCACCAAGTGGACAGACACCACCTTCTTCTTGAAGCAAGACCTTTTTGGCTTTACAGCCATAAATGCCAGCTCCTGACCACGCTCGGCTGGATGCTTGACCCTTGCAAGGCTGAAATCTGCATTTTACCCTGTTTTTTTTTATTTTGTTGGCTCTCCTGCCCGAGCTGATGGGGTTTCTGTGCCTGGCTCATCTCTGCACAAATCCTGCCAATGCACTTGTTGTTAATTCATTTGATCTAGGGCCCAGAAGCCCCCCCAGGGTTGGGG
>WEIS01060453.1:0-22372 GCA_013389965.1 Todus mexicanus | reverse complement strand
AAAAAAAAAAAAAGAGAAAGTGTTGATACTAATCAAGAAATGGAAGCAAACCACCTTCAGCAAAATTTACAACAGTATTTTCTGGTTGGTGCTCAGATGAGCAGACAGACATCCTCCATCAGAGACATTTGACTGCTTGCTTTCACTTCTAGAGATTCAGTGTCTTTGGGAAGAGAATGCACAATATCACTAAAGGAATTCTACTTCATGTGTGTATACAAAGGATACACACTACACCACACTTAAACCTACACTGAGACGCTAAATAGAGCCCACTTCTGAAATACAGATTGCAAATTGCTTTCAGCTACTGTGGATCACCCGTGGAACAGGATATGATGAAACTGCTCCAAAACAGACAAACTAACCTGAACCTTTGTACTCATTAAAACATGAGTACTCAGACCACAGAGAGCAAACTCCTGAATGAAGCTGCGTACCGTTATCAGCTCCATTCAGCATGAAGTGCTGAAATGCAAAGGAGAAGTGGTGTTGTGATTTGTCTGTGCAGCTGGATGAGGTTACTGCTTTATATATAAAATCCTTAAATAAAAAGGATTCAAGTGGAGGTAGTACCATCTACAAAAATCAACTTAAGCTGCGAAAATGGATGAGAAAATTTGATTCTCTTATTCAAGTTTGGGTTTAGAATTCAGAAGGTCCCTCTAAAGAGAGTCCAGGAGTACTTGCTATCACTGCAGTGACGATTTACAAAGTGGTTCACATTGAAAATGCAACAGAATCATAGAATGGTTTGGAAGGGACTTCTGAAGGTTATCTAGTCCAAGCCCCCTGCAGTGAGCAGGGACATCCTCAACTAGATCAGGTTGCTCAGAGCCTTGTTGAGTCTCACCTTGCATGTCTCCAGGGATAACAGAATAGTGGAAACTTCATTATTAGAATAACAGGAAGTTAACTAAAAAAAAAAAAAAATTGTTCAAGACGGAGATGACCCCAGGAAACCAACTCTCTACCTGTAAAGTCTGGCGCACGATGTTTGCTGTGTATGTCAGCACGCAGTGCAAAATGTCCAGCAAGGACAGCAGCAGAGCGTTTGCTGTCTTGGTGCTGCTTTTGTCATCGGCCTCCAAGTACAGAGTCATGGTTTCTATCAGGAGATTGCAGATGTGGTGAGACAGTCCTGCATGGAAAGGCAGACAAGAAAATAGCTTATGAGGAAAAGAACAATGTGGAAGGGAGCCTAGTTAAAAATAATAGATTAGGATAAACCCTTGTTTCACATACATGATGAAGATTTACTAATTTTCTTCTTTCTCTCTATTATAATTACCTCTTCTCCTATTCTGTTTGAAGCAGCTCATAAAGAGAGTTACACTGATACAATAAAATTTGTTAACTGCATGGAAAATTATGTCCCATTCATTAAATAAAGACATATTTTAAATCCTAAACTTTTTGGTCGCATGCTAGTACGCAGGTCTCCTTCACAACGCTGCTGGTTCACAAGAATTATGCAATTCCTCCAGGCTGTTACAAAATGATCCATTGAGGTTGGTGTCTAAAATCTTCTCTCTTGACTGGTCTGCCAGTTACAACCTTTCCCATATGCTTGAATTGTAGAATTGAACAATACATTCAAAAGAACATTATAAATGAAATACTGAATAGTACAACTAAAACACTATTAAGATTTGACGGATGGTAGGTATTTTCCTGAAACCTTCTTGTTTTGAAGCTTTTCTTTGAGCTCCTTTGGAATTTAATAACATCAGCTTCTGTAGCTTGCTTAACCCACAAATCAATTGACATATCAGAAAAAATACAACCACTTCAAGGCAACAGCGATTCAATCCCGAATCTTTCTTACCTTCAAATACAAAGCGACTGAGTTCATTAGATTTGATCTTAATCTTTTCCTTTCAGGGTTTCATAAGGAATGAAAGACACTTTGCTCCTTACCAATAACACAATTATGTTTGCAAACTATCTTCTTTTAAACTGGCAAATGGCCATACTGTGACTTGAGTGCACATAGGTAGTAACACTGTAGTATATTAGTAGTTTATTAGCTTTTAGCCCCCAGGACTGTCAAAAAACGACCGAAGTATTTCACTGATCTCACTCACCTGCTTTTCTAAGTTCTCCTTTAAACAGTAATTCTTTATATTTGTACAAACATCAGCACAAGACTTACTGAGACTGTAGCCCACCACATGTAATCGCAGCATTTGCTTTGGGGAGCAGTCGGATCTGTGGGGGACTGAACTATTTTGGCTTTGATAGATGCCCCATGATTAACTAAACTTCCATGAAAAATTTTCCTCCCCTATTCAGCTACCCTTAATACTTTACTCAGGAAATTAAATACAAATCCATTCATTTAGAACACAGTTACAGGTTGAGATCATTAAAGCTAGCACTCTTCTTCCAGCTCCCACCCTCTGTCTTTATGATTACTAACGTTCTTTCACAACGGTTTGATTGATTGACTACAGCTCAGAATTTCCTGCAGTTTTGTCTGCAGAAACCAAACTCTCAAAATTATATCAGTCTAATCTCGCA
The DNA here is from genome assembly GCA_013389965.1 of Todus mexicanus. NCBI lineage: Eukaryota > Metazoa > Chordata > Aves > Coraciiformes > Todidae > Todus > Todus mexicanus. The sequence continues at coordinate 19,849 of WEIS01060453.1, read as the reverse complement.
CATTTAATTTCCTTCTCCTTTTTTCCAAGTCCAATTTCAGCTGCAGTTCTGAAACTTCATACAAACGTGCGATAGCGTGCAGAGACACATTGAAGTGATGTCACCAAGAAGAAAAATCCCCAGACGTAACTGTGTGTCTACCCGCTACAAAACGCGAGGTTATTCTGTGCCTTTTTTCACCAGGCTAAATTAGAATAAACCTACAAAACCAATCCAGTAAGAGTTGGTCCCTATCAAAGCAACATCTGCAAAATTGCCCGCAGGGGTATGTCCAAGTACGCTTTGTTTCTGCCTGTGTTTGACCACAAAACCCACGGCCACATCAAGATGAATGAGTCACCCAGTTATTTCTCAAGGGCTTACACACAACCCTTGAGACAGCCCCTTGGTAACGAATGCTCAAGTATTTACATCTTAAGGATATGCATATTAACAACCTTGCCTTCAAACACCTGAGACACATCAGAATATTCACATTCACTTAACTAAAACATCAGAATTGGTGGATTTTATATAGGTAGACCCATGCTCACGCAGAGTTAAATGTACAAAGGTATGCATGCTAAATCTGGACATTTTAGGGGAAAGACCCAACAAACAACAAACTTTTCCCACACTTAAAATACCTTTGGAAAATTTAACACATCAAAACTTTATTATAAAGACATCTAAACCAAAGCACTGGTGCAAACCATTCCCTAACATGCTGCATGATTCAGACAGAAAGCTGATCAACATTTATTTTTTTATCTGTGGAACGAAAGCAGGCTGACCTTTCGGCCAAGCAAATAAAAGTTCCAGACATGCTCTTAAAAATACTTTACTGTGTAACAACAAAATGAAAACTGGAGGCCACAACTGTAGACATGCAAATATATTCTTCACTTAAACCACAAGACAAAATACACGTTCTTTGCCTTCAGAAAAGAAAGTTGGGAAGCTGGGGTAACTTAGTGACCGTGACAAAATTCAAGACCAGTTTAACAGTCTTGGCCACAGGCACTGTAACCAGTTTACTCAAAGGCAGCTATAAAGAGTCAAGCCTGACATGTCTCAGCATTCCAAAAACTGAATCCCAAATGAGATAGTCTGAAAAAAGTGGATGCAATTCTAAAAAAAAGGACATGCTGCTTTATGAATGTGGACTGTGATGCCTATGCTTGTGTTTTACAAACCTTTACAAAAGATAAAAGGAGTCTTTTGGCCCCTGATACCACTAATTGTGCTGAATGTGCCATGATACCTTCTAGAATGAAAGCTGAGAGGAGATATTTTATTCTCACCTATTAGCAAGATGGATAAAGGAAAAGAAATCTTTGCTTCCAAGTCATACGAAACATCAAAGGACAGTCTAGGAAGCAATCTTCTAGGCAATCCTTTTATGCCTACCAGCAATTAGAGCATTCAACAAACCCGGCTGCCTCCATCCAAAGAAGATGTTAGTGCAGGTGTGTGTCCTCCGAACAATGGCAGCACGCAGCCAAGCAGCCAGCCGCAAAACCCCCAGCCCAGCAAAAAGGTTTTGCTTTGTTCCTTTTGACACGTTGCTCTCCAGAGAGCTGTTTTTCCCATTTGTATCACACCTACACGACTGGCTCCCCAGGGATATTACCAAAGAGAGTCACGAGGCTTTGCTTCCTTCTTTCATACTTACAGAGGGGACCCGCTGGGTTTTTTGCATTTTTTAACAATCAAACAAACAAAACGAAGCAACCCAAACTTTGGGAATGAGAAATGATACTGTCAGTCTACCATATTTCATAATATTTTTAATGTTAATGACAAATTCTAAGAAGAGAAACCCCGGACTAGAGTTAGATAGATTCTTTCACTGAGGAATTAGCTCCTCAGTACCTGAACACTTCAGATAATCCATCACATTGTAAAGATTCTTCATAAAACCTTATTTACTTACATAAACCTGGGATTTCATTTGCATTCTCTGCATCACAGCCTCACTGAAGGTTTCCCGTTTAGCACTGAAAACAGGCAGCATAAAGCAAGTGGTATCTTCAGAGTGATGGCATTTTTAGAAGAGGTTCATTGCTTTTATTGTTATTTTTCTTTATTGTTTGTTACTGTTCACATTTTAGGAACTACTCATGTTAGTACTACAGCATTCTTGAGGGAAGAACAAACTGAGATAGAAAATTAGATGACCACAAATTTCAAGATTTGGTGAGTTATGAAAGTCAGGTCAACTGGAAAGAAAATGACAGGGCTGTTGAACAGATCAATTGCGTGCCCTGAAAATTATCTTCTATTCTGAACTTGAAGAGCACCTAAAGAAGAAAATTTTGCACATATTTTTGGAAGGCAGTTTATAGGCAGCATCTTGCATTTGTGAAGAAAGCGCAGAATTGATGCCTCCCCAGGGAACTACGTCAAACTCTTCTCAGCCAAAGAGAATCCTGCCACCACAGAAATTTACTTTGTTCTAAAATTTCATGTATGGACTAAACACGTAGGTGATCAAAACTAACTGGTGTATTGAACAGCCAACTAAAAGACAGAAAACCAAGCGTATCCTCTCATAAAAACAAGTACCTGAGTGTAATAAAAGGTAGTAAAAATGCAACTTGAACAATTTAGGAGTAATAAAATCACGCCCTGTTGAATACGCTTGACCAGTCAATATAAAAATAGTAAAATGTAACAGATCATGAGAACTAGACTAGATTGTGGTTGCTCTCTGTGAAAAGACGTGGTCAGAATAACATGCACAGAAGAGGAGTGTTTCTCAAAGTATAATCACTTACTCTTTGGGAGTTCCTGATTTGCTGCTGCTTTTGAAAATGAAGGAAAAAAAACCCAACAGAAAAAGAAAAAGGAGTTCCCCATCTTAGAACCTTGTTAAGATTGTTGTGACAAAATTTCAACTGAATCCAAGGTTTTTGTGTCAGATTGACTCAACCATGCTATAAATAATTCAGAAAAGATATCCAAGCTGTTTGAAACTGAGCTCGCAGCACACATGGGTACATAGCATCAAAGTTCTGGAGGCAGGAGATTTTGTTCTAGACAAGATTTGCTGAGACCATCCTTACTCTGAGGAGTAACTCATTGAACACGAGCTTGTTCAACAGGGAGACAATGAAGGATCAGAAGGTAACTTTCTGTGGGAAATAATTATAAGGACATCCAAATGCTGTCTAGTTCCATCAGAAAAAAGAAAATATGTAATTTATATGAGCGAATACAGCCTAACTATAGCCTGTAATGATGTTCAAGGGATCTCTTCAGCGTATTGGTAAGACCTTAATAGTGTCTCATTTCAGCAGTCAGGTTTGATTTGTTTGGGTACGTTGGCTATTGACACTGCAGTCTCCAGAAATGTCACCTGCTGCTTACGTTCCGCAAGTAACTGAAAATAATTCGACATTTGCTACATACAGGTAAGTCAAAAACGTAACAGAAAGGTAGGATCCACTGAAGATTTACACACAGACAGCTTGTGAGACCACACATAAAATAAACACTTTTTGAAGCCAACTCACACACTCCCTTCTAGTTGGAATACCTAAGGAGGGATGGAGGTAATAAAGTGACTTCACAGGGTATACACTGCAAATATTTCTGTGCATAAACACCTAACTCACACACTTTTCATACAGATTTAAGCATTTTTGATGATACAAGCTTTCAATATGTCAATTGTGCACTACTTGGCAAGTACAACCTTCAATCACAAGGAAGTAATAAATAAACTAAACCAAGACTATAATAAAATCAAATCACGTTGTTTCAGCTGACTACTACTGCTGTGATTAAGCAAACTCTGCAGCAACTTCTCAGTGAGTTATTTCCCCCCATACATCAGTGATATATTAGAGCTCGTGGTCCATTTTATAAAGCACAGTAATTCTGCAGCATGCTATACTTCATGTCAGATCCTGATCCATTCTATTTCATCCCTTGCAAGAGTCTACTAACATAAAATCTCTTGGGTTTGTCAGACAGAACTTAGCTGATGTATATGACACTCTCTAAACAGCAGGTTTTTCTGATTTGCATGAAAAACAAGAATATTTAACAGGACATGGTACTCAGAGAGGCAACAGCCTTTAAAGCGTCCTGGAAAACTAGCCTGAGTTATCTGCAGTTGTTGTTTCAGAGCTGAATGGAAGGACTTCTGCTGTGCCATTGTGAATTACACATAGTGTATGCTTCTTAGAAAAACAAAGGCTGCATGAATTCAAAGTAACGGCAAAAACAAAAGAACTTCTTCACTAGATTGAAATCTGTTATTTTTGTTAAATGAGGAATTCTTGGCTTTCAGCACAATAGAGAATCAGTAAAAATTCAATAAAGACTTCAGACTTGCTGCTCAGAAAAATCAAGCCTGAAACTATTACCGTGTGATAAAATACAGGGGGAATTTATATCCTGGGCTTAATTTAGAACTAGAAATTCGTCTGAAGAGATTGTGATTTTAATAATAGACTTCCTGTCATGCAAGATTAAACCCTGTTTATCTACTTCAAATATCTTAACGCGCTTTTGCTTTGGCATCAACTTTCCCTTCTACCAAAATCCTTGAGAGACCACATTCAAACTTTGAGCGCTGCCTTTTTGACAAAACCTGTGCAGACCAGATACGAACAGCCTCAGAATGCAAATACAGCCCTGAACTGTTGTCACAAGCTGACAGCCTTCAACAGCTTTGAACGACGTTACCAGCACTAATTGCTCCAGCTAGGCCTTCAAGAGTCCCTGGACTGAGAGTGATAAGGACCAGCGAACCTTGGCTTCAGAAAAGTCTCTTAAGTTTTCAGTTTTAAATCGCAGGAATAAAACACAGTTGACTGCTGTTCCCACAGATATTCACAAAGAATAAGGGTAAAAACTCTACACATCTCCCTACTGAAAAGTCATGCTCTGCAAGAAAAGATACTAAATATTTATTCCTACTCCTCTTGGCCTGTTTTACAACAGTCTTCCACACAATGAAAACTTACAAACACTTGGATTTTCAAGTGACTGTGTATTACCAATGTCACAATGAGACCAAAGAACAAAAGCAAGGGCTGGAGTATCCGCTAAGTGCAATTTGCCGCTGGTTATTACAACAGAACTCAATCTACACCAGTTTCCTGTAATGTCCTGCATTATTAAGTTTACAAGAGAAATGAAAGCTGCCCATAAGTACCTGCAACTGTCTAAGGTGGCCTTGGTGTATTTACACTTACATGATCAATGCTAATGCTCCTCAGAGGCTTCACCTTCTGTTGGCACAGCTACCTGACCCCAGCACCGAGCTAAGGCGGCTGGTCCTACAGCCCAGCTTCACAGAAGATGGAAAGGTTTGGTCTACTAGGCTACCTTCGCCTGAGCCACCCCGCTTGGAAACAAAAGCAGTGAATTCTATCACCCTCCCCAAAACCAAGCTGAATGAGATCCTGCTGCAGAGCTGATGCTTTGACTGAGAATCTTGATTCTGTTTGGCCCATGGACAAATTCTGAAAAAAAAATGCATAGAGTAAGCAACGGTTTGAGCATGCTTTTCTTGTAATATAAATAATGGCATAAACCCACGCTTCATGTTGGGTGGTGGGATAGAAAATAGACACTATCTGCCTGTGTTTGTTCAGCAAAAATGTGTATTGGAAAGATGGCTGAGCCATGATGGATAATTTTACTGGTTTTTCAATCTTTCTGTAATATACACAGTAGCAGTAGTTTTGTAGTCAGCCAGGGAAATAAGTCATATTTCATGGCTGTATCGTTGGCTAGAAAGCTGTATGTCACAATCTGGGCATGTTAGCTCAGAAATACAATCTTTTAAAAGTGTGAATAAATCCATTAACAATGCTTTAGCGGATTTTTGCCAAGTCTCACAGGAATAGGTTTTGAGTAAGCAACCTGCAATATGATAAGCAAAGAAAGAATGGCCCCCAGGAAAGAGAAGACAAGTTGAAACCAAATGGATGCAGGTGAACAAGAAGTTTCCACCCATTTTTTTCCTTTCCTTTTCAAAAGGTGGGTGGCAACAAGAAAAAACACAACTTCGCAGTTTTTACCATCTCCTAAAAGACAGAAAAGACCTTTATACTTTATAAAGATATCCTATTTCTTCCCCTATTAATCTTAAAAATTCAAAGGGAAGCATGCATCTTTTTCCTCAACCAAAAGAATAAAGAGTTAGCTGATGCACTATTTTCTGCCAGTGTGGAGACATCTATGGAAACCTTTAAATCTTATTTATGAAACAACCCCCCCCAAATCTTTACCAAGTTAGGGCCTCTTTAAATGAGAAGTTACACTGATGTGCTTAAAATTCATAATGTCTAATAATAATGCAGGAAAATCAGCACCTACAGATGAAGCAAAGACAACAATCTCTAGAGGGGAGAAAAACCCCAACATTTTTTACAGCTAAGTGGGTGAGAAGCAACATAAGGTTCTGAAGACATGTTCCTTTTTCACAGTCCTGACTTTGTCATCAGGAAACCTTCAGATACCCCCATCCTCAGATGGAAAAGCAATGCCTTACATATTCATGTAACAATTTCTTATTTCAAACGAGTTTTCTGCTTCCAACCAGAGTAATCACTCAGCCAGTCGCTTTGCCCAGAAATTGGATAGGCATAAAAACTGCCTGCTGTGGTTGGCATCTTAGAAACATAACAACAGCCTAAGTTTGGAAATTGCTGCATTTATTGAACTAACTTCCTAGCATTGAACTAGGCTGATCAGCTACATCTCTTGAGTTCTGCACGGGGCCTCTCAGACTAGACTATCACGGAATAAAAAGATTTCTAACGTTTGCTGCTATTACTCCTTCCTCGTCCATCAGCCAGGTGTTGCAATGATGTATCTTAGGTGGGGCAGGATGACCTGCTTGGCTGGTCGCAGGGATCTATCAGGAAGCCACTCCAGGCACAGCAAAGGCCAGGCCTCCTTCACAGCACAGCACCAGCGAGACAAGATGTAACAACCTGTTGAGCCTTTATTAACTTCTTTTACTCTTTGAAGTCTCAGCAAGCACGCCGTGACATTTTGCGCCTTATGGAACGGCTCTTGACAACAACGGGCTTGGTTCCACTTGAATGGTATAACTGCTTCTCACAGCAATTACCGCTTCTATTTCCATCCTTTTCAGATGGCTGCATTGTTGAATATCACAGGATGACACAGGTTATTTTTTCCTCAAAGACTTCACTACTACCATGCTATTTTGACATGATTCCCACTTACCTTTTATGATACCAGACTTCTCAGTTCCCCTCAAGTGCTGTTACACACTTCCACCCGAGCGACTGGCATTTTGGGTCAGAAAAACATGTCTTAATACTGTAAAAAAACATTCTGAACTTCCTAACATCACAGAAGAAATTTCTTCAGGCTCAACCACCACTGACTTCTTGTACAAGCTGTAGCTCAAATGAATGTAGTGACACACAACTACTATCTTTAGCTGTTCATAGAGACACCTCTGTGCTCAAGAGCTGAACTAACTTCTGCAGTGCTGGCAGGGAGCTGAGAAAGTCTCCTGGCTAGGAAGCTGCTCTTAGAGAGGGTGCTACAGGCCGTGGAATCAAATGTTGTTTGGAGACTGAAGCTGAAATGCAATTATCTGAGAGGAACTGAAACATCGAAGAATATCCTCCAAAGATTTGGCTAAATTAGGGACCTTTTGGGTCTATCTAGAGCTCAGAATTCGTTGGCATTTGCCTATCATTATGTTAAAGATCTGCGTGTGTAAAAGACCAATACCCTTTCTCTTTCCTTTTTTTCAAGGAAAAGGTTAAAGCTGGATGTTGGTCTCCCGAGTGTCACTTTTTGGATACGCAATATTTAACAGAGTTTAACTATACGACACACAAAGACATTTGAAATTGAATTAATCTCTTGACATTTGACTAAAAGTCAAAGTGGTGGATGACAAGATGAATAAGGACACCTCACCCATGAAGGATGATCTGTCTTTCAGCAGGTGCAAATGAGTTCTGATGATCTGGCAACAAATTTCATTGCAGATCTCTTCCTTCCTAATAAGTGTCCCTGCTTTAAGCACCTAGCATGCCTTCTTAATGCGATATTGAATAGAACGACTGCTGTAGCTGACATGCCACATTTCCACTGAAGGTCCTTCCTTAGGAACTTCAGTTTTTACACAAGTTCCTTAAAGTACCAGGTACTACTAATAGCTGTGGCACTTTTACACAACTCAAAGACTATTTTTATTGTTCTAAACCCCACAATTTCACTTCTACTTTAGTTCCCGAGATTCGACAGCATTAACATGTAAGGAATAAAGTTTCAGATTTGCTGTACTATACAATGAAACTGTTTTTTCACATTCAAAGATCTCTGCTTCCACTGCTAGTGCTGGTTACTACAGCATAGCAGCCAAACACAGCATCACAGCAGTAGAGCCTGGAAAACGTCATTCAATTCAACACGCCAAGGGAGAAAGAGAGTAAGTCTCACATCCTTACAAGACTGCTAAAAATGACCACTACTGTCTAGGTTTTTTAACATCTCGCCTTAACTACTCCCAAGAGACCCTATATTAATAATCCAGGTCTCCTTACTCAACTCCAGTCTCAGTAATTAAACTGAATCATATTATTCCCCTCTGATTATTAAGTGGAAATTGTCATTACTGTTAACAGAACAAATGTTTAATGCCTGATAACACGGGTACAGATCATTTTAAATTCCCTCTGCGACTTTAGCTGCAGATGTTACTCTCCATTTCACCTTTAAACACTACAAGTGGTTATTGTTACGCGTCTCATGTACTGTCACAGAAAAGGACACAGTTCAGGGGAGAGAGAAATTAATGCTGGGCAACCCAGCCTGGGCACGAGGGGCTGAATCGCGCAACCATATCCTCGTTATTAATATGAAATCACAGAAGTAGTAACGAAGCAAGTGCCATGACACAAGATTCCCTTCTGAAAGGGGAAAGTTCAGCATGTAAGCTGCAACCCATTAAAAAAAAGTAGTCTTTATCACCTAATCCCACTCCTTTGAGCAGGAGAAAGTTCTGAAGGCTTGCAGGCACAAAAGAGGGTCTCTGAATGATCCAGCTGCAAAACTACTGCTCCTTGGCAGCTGAAGANAAAGGGGAAAGTTCAGCATGTAAGCTGCAACCCATTAAAAAAAAGTAGTCTTTATCACCTAATACCACTCCTTTGAGCAGGAGAAAGTTCTGAAGGCTTGCAGGCACAAAAGAGGGTCTCTGAATGATCCAGCTGCAAAACTACTGCTCCTTGGCAGCTGAAGAAAGGCATACACAGAATCACAAAGAAATCCTCATCACTAATGTCTGGACTCTTGGAAACAGCAACAACAAGAACAGACAAGACTGACCCACTGACCCCCTAACCTGAGCTCCTCGTAATGCTAAACAAATATTTAGAGGTTTTAATTTCTAAAGCTCCATATACAGACAATTGATTGTCACACTGGAATGGGGAAATAAGGGAAACTGATGACCCATAATACTCTGCCTTCAGTCTTTTTTTTTTTTCTTAAGACAGCAGCATAGTTCATGAATGCTTAAAGTGTTCATTAGCAGCATGGACAACGAGTGTTAATGGGATGGAATAACATGCACCTTCAGCAAGTTTGCAGATGACATTGCAAGGAGGCAAGTAGTCGATGTGATGAAACGCTGAGCTAACAGTCAGGAAGAGCTCAAGAAGCTGAGGAGCTCAATAAATGGGCTGCCAGAAACTTCTTCAAGGGTAACAAAGGCAAATACAAAGTTCTTCACTCAGGAAGGAATAAATTCATGTCATAGTACAGGCAGAGCCTGGAAACACACGCACCACATCATCCACTCTCCTAAGCATCTTGGTTGCCCTTCTGCGGGCTTGCTTCTGTCGAAGTCTGTCTTATAATTTGAAGCTCCAAACTAGACACTGCATTCTGGATTAAATCTCACAAGTGCCAAACAGAGGAGAATAATCACTGTCCTCAGCCTTCCAGTTATTCTTACTTTTCTCAGCCCTCTTTTGCCTTCACTGCTGCAAGGGCACATTGCTGACTCATGTTCAACTTCCGTTTGGACTCCAGGATTCTTTCCTGCCAGAGGGAGCTTAGTTTTCAATTTACTAGAGCACGTTTTTCTCCATCAAACAGAAATCATTAAAAAATGACAAGTTAAATATCAAAGAGAGTGGCAGCGGAAGTTTGAGGTATTTTCCTCATATATTTACAGTAGATAGGAAAAAGGATAAAAAGCCCTCCAGTTTATATGGAATAACTTCTCTTTTTCGTTCAAAGTAAATCTTACAGTCTACACTTACAAGATCAATACCTTCATAACATTCTTGCAAACTAAATTTCAGAAGTTCCTTACTCAACAATTAGGCCCTTAATCAATAAAGCCCTGGCCAAAGCCCAGGTTTTCAGTAGTCTGAAGACTAGCCAGCAGGGAAAAGGGATGAGAGAAGACAGGGACATTTCGCTTGCGATAAATTATTTTTGGCTGCTGTGCTGCTTTTCCTAGTCAGGATGCTGAAGTTCAGCGAGCCCAAGTTAGTGTTATCCAGCAACTAATAGTCTGAAAATATTCCTGGAATCATTTATGACACAGCACAAGGAAAAGATAAAAGACTTCAATAACGTTTCTGTCCCACTTTGCTAATTTGGAAGCTAGCATGATGGAAGAAGAGACGCGTTTTACTTTTTCAGCAGATGAGAAAAGAAGGAGCACCAATATTCTACCAGCAGCATAAAAAGTACGTGGGAGTTTGTTCTGCTAGACAATAAAGAGGAGATATTTAGGGAATGGGTGACGCTTTGCCACGTTGTTAAACAGTTTTGCACTTAATTTGCAAATGAAGACATGAAATGGTTTGTAGACTAAGACTTCATAGTCAGTTTGGGCTCCACCCCACCAGTCTATACCACTAGACAGGAACAGAAGCTCTTTTTGTTTAAAAGATGTGGAAATATTGTATGACTTATCCTTTCGCAGGTTTGAGCAGTGCAAAAAAGGAAGGCCTTGCAGTGGCCCCCTCTGAGTGAACTCTGCACTGTTACGGTCAGGAGTGTTCTTGCCCACTCCTTTCGAAAACCACTCTCCATGAGCACAACCTAACTTCCAGTCAGCAATTCCTCTGTAACCACATTTTCTTGGAGGGACAGCTTTCCAAAAGTTACATTTATAACCGAATCAATAAGGGAGGCAGATGAAGTGATGGAGTATCAGTCAGTTACACTGCAATTACTTAACAACCACTACACAACATAAATATGTACAAGACTGGGAAACATCTGTAGCAAGGAGATTAAAAAGAAATAGAGACAACGTACCTTCTTCAAAGAGTAACATCATGTTCGTGCTTTTGTTAGCAACTATGTTATTCAGTAAGGCGACTGCAGTTTGCATTGTGTTCCCAAACATACTGGCTTGGTGCTCCTGTAAAAACAGAAAAATAAAACTAGAAAATCACGTTTTCCTTTTACAAGGTTAGAACAAGTCTAAGCCCTTCCAAAAAGTAGTAATAGAAAAGCAATAATCTCTCAGTCTCATAAAGTTCAACATTTAAATACTAGAAAACTACTATTAGTAGATAATATCAATTTCAGGGAACTAAATCTAAAATCTTGAACCAAAACTTTCTCTTGTGTTCTTTTGAACAGAAAGAATTGCTAGTTAGGTCTAAAATTTTAGGACTTGAAAAAATGGCATAGAGCTTTATCAACCTGATCTCTAGATAAATCAGGACCATCTCCCTTTGTACGGTATTTCTTTTAACAATGGCTTTAATTTTTCTCTTTTCAGTTTCAGCTTGATAACCCACAATGAGCTGCAAAGTCTATTTGTTGGGTTTGTTTGTGTATGTTCATAAGCATAAAATGAATTTCACATACACTTTGAAGACCTATTTCTGTATTGCATTACATAACTTAGGATGTCTGTCTTGTGCTTGATGATTGCTTCAGTGATTTTTTCACAATTTTCTGAGACTATACTGGTAAGAGGAAGCCATCACAGTTGATAAAGAAGATTATTTTCCTCTGTTACAGTTAACACTTATACACTCAACCTGAAAAGGGTGGCTAAGGCAGCACAATCAAAGCATTTATTTATTCACCCTGGTGACAGTAAGAACCCAGGTAGCTCCCAAGAAGCCAAACTAGGACAAGCTTTTCCATTCTGAGTCTAGGTATAAACAAAAGCCTGAATACATTTCAAATCTCCCTGGGAGGTTCAGGAAATATTTTGTCTGCTTTTTAGACTCAAAGGCAAATAGAAACATGCACCCAAAGTGAAAATAACAACATTAAGAAAAAAAGATGTCACATTTCACATATTGTAGACTTTTCACGGGCACCTGGGGGATTTGCATGCTCCCCTTTCCCATCGTATCTCTCAATATCCTGACATCACCCAACTACTGCACCGCCACAGAACACGCTATCTATCCCAATGTGATTTTCACTTCTTCACTAGCCTGATAAAATTCAGGATACCATAAAATGCATCTTCACTGCCACTTCGGAAGGTTCTCTGTTACAGCGGTATAAAGGGTCCTGCTATGGCAAGAATAGACCTTTCCCTTGGAAGATTTAACCACTGCAGGAAAGGTTTGGACAGGCAGAGGCTCAGACAGTCACTTTGAAAGCATTGATTTCTGTTTCTGCACTCAAATGCCAAAGTGAAGTGCCATTATTTCCTGTAAATACCAGGGAATATGCATAATAAAGCATAATACATTAACAGGCAAAGCCCTATATAAACATACACAGCTTCCTATTCAACTTCAAGCTGCATGGTTTTTCTATCCATACCAGAGCATTTTCAACTGGATCACAAGGAGAGACAAGGAAGAGTGGCTCACAGCCTTTGGAAGGACTGCACTTACATGCCAAACCTTAAAAACCCAAATACACCCAGGAGCCCCAAAGTTCTATTTATTTTACATAGCACCTGGAGACGTCTTTTACGATTTCTATAAGGAGTACAATAAATATCTGTTCCTTTGAAGGTTTAAAATACAGCCTGATAAATTTAAAAGCAATGTTGGCAAGTATAAACACTACATTGTTCAAAAGATAAGGTAACCAATACAGCAAAGCAGCCCATAGAGCCGTGGTACTACAAAAGAACCTGAAGTTATTTCCTACAGTTAGCTGAAGGGTAAGAAAAACACTTTTTTGAAAGATCAATAGTGTGTTTATCTGGTTTATCTTATTAATGCTCCTAAGGAGCACTTCAAAACTAATACATTAAATAGTAAGAGTGACTATTTGTGTTATTGAAGATAACGATACACACACTGAGAATATAAAACTAACAAAAGCAAAAACACTCCGCAATTGCCAAATGAGAGCTGGCTCAAGTATTTTCTTTTGCAAGTGCAATATTTCTATTACTGCCCCGCATACTTGAAATAAACATCTTGCAGTTAAATTCCCTTTTGAGATCTGCAATTACAAGAGAAGCTGGTAGTGCTGACAAGAACCTTCTACATTCACCAGGTGAGTAACATTAAAATGAAACCATCTTGACTTTTAATGAAGATCAATTATTCTATACAATCCTCGGCCAAAAGACTGGCACTGACGCTTTTATGTAAAGCATGTGTAACAACACTTATCTTACCCTAGCCTCATAGAAACTAGAGTTCAAGATGCAGTGCAGGGATCTTGAAAGAAAATGGTCTCCAAAATAATCTCACAAACGCTGCACACGGCTGTACTACTAGAGGTTTAATGTAGGTATCAGAGATGGGGTTTGACAAGATAGCAGGCGCCGAGGAGCTCCAGGTACACTGTGCCTAGATAAGGCATCACTGATTGCCGGTAGACTTGATTTTAGAGTTTTGTATAAAAATATTGAACTTCGTAATCTATCAAGGAGCAAAGCTGATCTAATTTGTGTGCACAGCACCACAGACTGTGGACATTTAATGAACAGTGCGCTTGACAGCTTTAATAAAACATAGCATTTGCCAGCAGAGATAATTAGAATTGAAGCAGCAAAATTCTAGTGTTTGGCAACACAGATGAAACAACTTCATTAAAACATACAGCTTCGGCGAATGAAAGGCAGGAAAGCACTGGACCCTGAAGAATCAGCCTTCTCAAAACTAATTGCTTCAGTGCTTAAAGAGGACAGCTATAAAATACCAAGGGCATAACAAGGAAATACTAGTATAAAAAAAGGGACCACAGAAGATAAATCAGGCTTTTCAAATAGGACTGTGCTGTATTTAGGCCATTAAACTTTTCATTCTAATTTTGAAGGGTTGTATGTTAACAAAAGGAATCAGTTCAAGCTTTTTTTTTTAAAGCCAAGTAGGTAAGAGGTTGTGAGTTCGCAAAGTGGGAGTATGAATGTTGGTGAGATGCTACGGCAAAGCTGCCATTTCTCTTCTCTTCAATGCATTAGGACTCGGAACAGCACAAACTACAGTATTTTAATTACACTGTAGATAAGAAGAGACAGCAATTGTGATAAGAAGTTCCCGATTTGGGAGACTTCCTGTCCATGCCTCCTACTCGTGTATCTAAGTATCCCAGAGAATATGCAGTAAATGCTGTCTACAGCTAGGTTATAACTAAATCTAAGGAGCACTCCATCCCGCAGTGCCACTGCTCATTCAGCATCATCAAAGTGATTCAATAACCGGAACGAGGCTCTCCTTCTCAAGCTTACACATGACCTATGAATCCAAGTGAGGTAAATAAGGGGACATAAGATGAAGGCTTGCTTTTCCATACACTAAAACCATTGAAAGAAGAAAACTATAGAAATGCACTACATCCAAATTCTACAACATGCCATTTTTACATGACGAGTCTTTGGCGCACCACAGCTGACAAACTGAAGCACGGGTGCTAACAAGGACCTCTGTCAAGACCAGAGCTCAATATTGCACTCCACCCAGATTAGTAGTCCTGCAACTTGCGCAGAAATCTGTGTTGGAATATTGGAAAAAAGGACTGATGAAGGTGAGACGCTACCATTAACACAAGTGAAGAATGTCATGTTCCAACCAACAGAATGCAGTAGTGTCAGTCTTTTTTTTTTTCCTCCCACACACAGCAGCAGGCAATGCAAAATTGCACAAGATACTTTTTGAGAAGTACATCCATTTCTGAGACGGCTATCAACTTAAAGTGTGCTCTGTTGCCATACCTGAACATTTGCAGAGACCTAACAACCTTCCTTTTCATTCTGGAACTAATTTGTTACATCCTTTTCATTCCTTCAAATTCCTTGTTATCTTGGAGACAAGCATGCAATTTTATCTGTGTTAATGGTCAGAATCTCACAATGTGCAAGGAGGAAAGGTGACATTTACAACAAACAGAGCTCTAAAGAACATTGCCTCTGTAGAACAAAAAGAGGAAATTGGTTCCTCTTAGAAAACCAGTTTGTGTCAGGATCGTACAAGTACTTCTTTTGTACAAGAGACACTAAGAACTGAAAACATAAATAAGGCCAATATAAAAATGTCCTTTCTCTTTGCATTTTGTTCCCAAATTCTGTGAGAACACAACTTCAAAGAATGGACACGTGATCAAGAGCAGTGTTTTTGAATGGACATGTGAACAACAACAACACTAATTTTAACACCACCTATGAATAAGATAACTTCTCCTTTCAGAGGACAACTTCATGCTACTGCACACGGATGTCCTAGCAAACGCATCTGCCAGCCTTTCCCTGCTCAAGTTCATCCACTAGCAGCAAGCTACAGTTTCTCTTGTGAAAATCGGTATAAGTTACAAAAGATAATGTCTAAGTAATGATAAAGACATATTCCAGTCATCAACGTTTTTTCTTCTGAGCACAGGTTCGATTCAAGTCATCCTGCTTTTCGTCACTGTTACACAAGTTACTACCTGGAAACATAGGAGATAAAGTAGGAAGGCAGTGGAACCACAATGCCTTCAACCCCAAGAGAGTGACTTAGTTTTCCTCCCTCACATCGCTCATTTCACTACTAATGCGATACTAAATGATTACATGAGAATTTGTGTCTATTGCTTTAAAAGGAGAAAAGGACACATTAAATATATAAACACACACGCATATATACACAGGTGTTTTCCTGTAAGTTGTTTTAATGATGACGTACAAACTTCAAATGCAACTGTTCAAGCAACACTGAGAAATGAATGACTAGAGACCCCAAATTGTTTCAAAACAGAGCTATAGATTTTTCGTTCCTCAACTATTCAAGACTTCAAAATAACATTTCCAGGGCAGACTGGCACACTCCATAGGCTCTCACACCTCCTCTACCTCACAGTGATTCACTATCTCACACGAACTGTAGAAGACTGAAGTTCTTGTGATTCTCATTTTAAGACAGTCCAGATCATTTGAAGCCTCTGCCACATGGAAAATTTAAATATGTACAAACTGAAGCAACTTCAGTAGGAGACAGTGAGAAATGCTAGTAAAACATCTGGCCTAGTAGTCAAAATATTTGTTTTGAGCTTCAGAAACCCAGCATCAGCCCTTCCCTCCAGGTGATTCTGCACTTGGCCCCTTCCCCTCAGGCGGACCCGCTGCGCTGCCCTGAGGTTTGCCTCTCTCCTCTGCCTCCTGTTCTGCTTTGTGCAGAAGTTTCACCCTGAAGAAGCCTCTCTCAGTGCAACCTACATCCAAACTGGAATAACATTGTGAAATACTGAAATACCCCAAATATCTCTCCCTTCAAACAACACACTTAAGTCCTGAAAACCACATAGCCATGACCAGCTCCTATCAGCAAGGTTCTGCTACTCTGCCCAAGTCATCTACCACCAAAAAGTAGTTTTATTCTCATAAAACCTTGTAGCCTGCAAAGGAGCTGGATAGTTTTAGATCAAAGTAGCATTCTGATGCTGCAAGAGGCATAAAATATCATTGAGAAGTACATTTATTATCAGCAGAGGCCAGACAGCAATTTTAGCCCATGCACAATGTCACACACTGTGCTGCTGCACTGTAAAAGGAAAAAAATAAAGAAAAATAAGCCCACCACCTGAATAATTGAACCACTGGGTTAAGATAGCACAGAAACATGTTTTGTAAGAACTGATTAAAATATTTTGTTAGGACACAGGGTCCTAGTAATAGCTAAAGGAGCTAATTTTTAATTACTCGTAATAAGCCATTTTACAGTTATTAAGGTAAGTGTATTAGTATTTTATTTCATTTCATCCACCCTATCCTCCCTGAATAGTTATTCATGCTGAAAAATGGGTACAATAGATGTGAGGGGGAATAAAGAGATGAAAGAGGAAAACAGCTAGAATCTATCTGCAAAGCTGGTACGAGAAATCTCACAAAGAGCCTGGGAGAAGAGAGTGGGGTATCATTAGCCATTTTCATTTCCTAATGGAACATGCAAGTTTCGCTCTGTTACTAAGAGTGGGTCCGTGGCAAAGAGCCCAAATGAGGGCTGAGAAAGGATAATGGACCTTTAATGATTGAAATAGCAAGAAAATTAAATCTAATCATGTTTCATTAAGCATACTCTAGCTCCCATTTTTACTAAATTATTTTATTATGATTTCCCAACTGTCTGTTGAAATAACCTTTTACAGCAATTTAATTCACCATCATAAACAAGTCTCATTTCTCACAATGAAGTCCCCTGGGATTAGCGAGAGGAGATGGATAATCTAAACCTCGCCAATCCTGCAGCCACTAAGGTAACCACTCGGGGAGACAAAGATTTTTGTTTCTCTATTTGTGGCTGGGATCATTAAGATATAATTAGAAACGTATTCATGAGTAACAGAGCGCCTGTTATGGAGATACCATTCGCCCAACAAGCATCTTCTACACCAGCCTTTAATAAGAAGGGCAGCAGGCGTAAGCCCCACTTCACTCTCTGGAGAGCTGTGCAGTAAATGGACTGCATTAGAAACACCTCGCACTCCCCCCTTTTTAATGGAATCCTATTGAGGCTCCAGTGTTTTCTCCGGCTCCATTGTTACCGTCAGAACTGCTCGTCTCTCTGCTTTCAGCAGTGTCATCCAGATGTGAGCCCTAAAGACAGCGACGTGCAGCGAATTCAAATCCTGCTCCAGAACTTTTAACAGGACGGGCAGGTGTGGAATTTCAGAGCATAGAGGAACCACTAAATCGGACTGTTTGCGCTACTCCTTGGCTCTCTGCAGTAGCAACTGGAGCTATCAACCCTCGTACACCACCTTTCAAAGGTATGTGCCAACTATAAAGGATGCCTCAAGAAGAAAGGATACTTCACCTAAATAAAGTAACTGAAATAAACCTGTTTTGTCCTTGTACACGATGGAATTTATTGCCAAACTCCACATTAAATCACATGACGCAGCAACGGATAATTCGAAGGAATGTCACCCACCAAACAGTGCTGGAGCGTCTGTCACAGGGATCAATTTGTGGCCATCCCCTAAACTGCAGAGTGAAAACTGCCAGCTGCTGTACTTACTGTGGTGATGTTCAAACAGGTTATTACTTTATTTCTTAGGTAGGAGTTTGAAAGGAGCCAAGTACAGAAAAAAGAAAGAAAACAGTTCCAGGACACAATTGTTCTTCCTGTACCCAATATGAGCAGTAAAGACCAAGTCCCTCAAAGGGAGGGGCAGAAAATGAACCTTGGAACACAAACAGGGGACTTGAAAGACAAAGCTAAGAGAAAGAGAGACCACCAAAACTTCAGCTGAGTCTCTGAGATGCTGCTACTGTTATAGTTTTAATCAGAAAGTTGGAGTGGGTAAACTAAGATTGGATCATTGTAGGCTTAATTCTTTTGCATATATTTGACTATAAATCTAATTTACAAAAGCAGTAATTTTTAAGCTTGCCTACAAAAGCATTTTATAAGCCAAAATATATTTAGAAACTAAGCATATAAGACAACGAGTAAATGACTACAGTTAAAAACAGAAAGTCGAAACCAGAATATTATGATTTAAATTGTTTTGCTTTGTGGAAGGCTGGCATTCTGAAATCTAATTACCACCCTGCAATGTGAACTCTTCGGGATGACATTAACATACGGGATGCATTATACACCACTGAAGCCAAACCAGGCGAATTTCTAGATAAATGATCAGAGTTCAGCAGAGTAACGTGGAACTCTCTGCCAGCTAGGAGCCACTCGCGGATGTTCAATGTTCTTTCCCAAGCTCTATTGTGAAGCACACAAAAGCTTATTACCTTAGTCATCAGAACGCAGCTGGTCAATAAAGGTACGGTCAGCAACTGCCACATTCCTACACCAATATTTATTTACACGAGATCAGGACACAACTCTGGGTTGTTCGACAGAACAGTGATAACATCACTGTAAAATTCTGGTCATAATATCAATAACTCTTGCTCTCAAAAGTGCACATCTCAGCTTCGCTGTGTATTTCTCCTTCGATGCCTTCTCCTTGCCTTGATATTTGTGTTAGCAGGGCCAGTAAATTGGCAGACTGGTCTTAACCAGCCTGATAAACACAAAGTTTGGAGAGAATGAGATTTTGCTTTAATATTGATTCTGCAGCAAAAATAAATAAATCCTCACATGTAGAAATTAAGCACCTTGGGTGAGTATGTGCACTGACAGTCATTTCTACATGACCCATTAAAAATGCCTCAAAATTCACCCAAACCATGGTAAGGTCTGGATTTCTCCCTCTAACTTCTAATCTGTAAAGGATGCAACGTGGTACTAGACTTGTGAAATCTCACGTTGGAAAGACTCATCACTCTCAGTCATATGATCCAGTACAAAGAACACTTACAAGTCATGAAGGCATTGAGATTTCTAACACAAAAAAGGTCACATATATGTGTTTGTTTATCTTGTCTGTATGTAAACTTATATTTTTATTATATATAAACATATATTTCTATACATAAACGTATAGGTGTTTTTATATATTTATATATACATACGTATTT
>WEIS01060448.1:0-10514 GCA_013389965.1 Todus mexicanus | reverse complement strand
TGGCGGGTGAGCCACCAGCAAGGGGGGCGCTGCGGGGCCCGGCCCGGGCAGGAGAAGCCGAGCGGGCGGCGCCGGGCC
This sequence comes from Todus mexicanus, assembly GCA_013389965.1. Taxonomy (NCBI): domain Eukaryota; kingdom Metazoa; phylum Chordata; class Aves; order Coraciiformes; family Todidae; genus Todus; species Todus mexicanus. The sequence continues at coordinate 10,436 of WEIS01060448.1, read as the reverse complement.
CGGCCCACCCCCGGCGGATGCTCGCGGCCCCGCGGCGCTTTGAGACAGACTCACGGCCGGCAGCGCTGAGTCCAATGGGTGAGGTGGGGCACGGCCCTACAACCCAATTCAGACTACTCTCTCCCGGNGCACACCGGGCCAGGCTCCGCCAGTCGCTCCCACCTGTGCAGCACTGCTAGCCAAACTGCGAGGCAGCTGGCCCTGCGAGGAGGGAAAGCCCAGCCAGCAAGGCTCCACACGCTCCTCTTGTCTCAGCCACCCCTCGCTGGTGGTGTCTGCCCAGCCAGAAAAGCAAAGCGGCCCCAGCTCAGGCAGCTCTTGTTTCTGAAGGTGTTTTAAAGCCACCCACGCCGCCAAGCCCACCCTGCCTGGGTGAGCTCCCTGCCGCTCCCAGCTCTGGCCTCATACTCGCTAGGCAGCTGTGTTGGGTCTCAGTGCTGTGCAGGAGATGCCCTGCCAAGCTGGGCAGACCTGGGCGCTCCCAGCAGCGCAGGGCCCCAACTGCAGCGCCCAGCACAGCCAAGGTCACCCAGCATAGCCCCGCCAGGCTCACNACAACCCCAGTATCGCCCAGCACAACCCCAGGCTCACCGGCACAGCCCCAGGCTCAGCCAGCACAGCCCCAGGTTCACCCAGCACAACCCCAGTATCGCCCAGCACAGTCTCAGGCTCACCCAGCACAGCCCCAGCACCGCCCAGCACAGCCCCAGCATCGCCCAGCACAGCCTGGGCAGGGCGGCTCCAAATTAGCATGCGGCGCAAGGCACGCTGGGTAGCGCCGGAAGCTCACTCTGAGCTGAAAGTTAAGAGCGATTGGAGCATCTATAAAGGACACACGGCGCGGTTACAGGGAGCGTCCGGGGGAAGCTCACCGCCGAGGCCACGCACGGGGTGCAGCGTCACCCGCGCCCCGCCTCGGGGAAGGTCTGAGGGAAGGGCCGCCCGCGGCTCCAGCAGNCAGCTTCAGGCTGTGCCCTCTCAAAAACCAGAAGAATCTTCAGCTCTGCGGGGTCTCTGCTCACAGCGGGTTGGGGTTGGGGTAGCGGCGCTGCGAGAGCAGCCGGGGTTGGCTGGGTCGAGCGGTGGTGGCAAGCTGGGAAGCAGAGAGAGGATAGGATGGTTTAGAAGGGAGGATTGTACCCAGAAGTGCAGAGACCCCCCCGCCCCCCCCAGGATACATCTTTCCCCCATTTGCCTCCTCCGCCACTACCCCTCATCACCGTCCTCCTCCAGTTCATTTTCTTAAACCCAGGGATGGTGTCCCCAGTCCCCCAGCAGCATCCCAAACCCCAGGAGTCACCGTCCCACAAAGCCCGGAGCCACCCCCCCCATCCTATCCAGCAGCGCCCCAGGAGGATGGGCTCACCTGAGACACCTGGGCAGGGTTGAAGAGGGGCACTGATCTCAGGGGTGGCAGAGGTCCACGGGAGCCAGTCTGGAAGGGGTGAAGGAAGAAAAACGTAACAGCCACCCCCTCAGCCCCCTGCCACCACCACCCCCCGCCCCAGCTTCAGAACCACCTTGAGCGGAGGGGTGTCCTCAACACCCTCATCGCGCCTCCCTCCTCTCCTCACCTGCACTCGCGATTCCCCACCATCCATGGCCCACGAGCCCTGCACCTCAATGGATGCTGGAGTAACAGCACGGGTATTTCCACCTTCCAGTCCTCCTCCTGGGGCATACAACCCAAAAAACCCACCCCAAAGCCATTAAAATTAAGGGCAGCAGCTTCTAGAAGGCTGAAAGGAGAGAGGGGTGGGAAGAACTGCGCGGCATTTACCGGGGTTTCTGGAGAGAGGCTGAGTTGAGGGGCTTGTCCCAGCTGTGAGAGGGGCATCGCGTGGGGATGGCGACACCCGTTCCTGAAACCACATCCACCCATTTAGACAGAACAGAGGCTCCTCGCGTGGTGAGACCTCTACACTAGATCCCACAGCGCGCTTCTGGGGTACCACTCTGCACCCTCCTGCTGGAGAGGTACTCCAGGAACTTGCCTATGACCAAGGTAAAGAGCGGCTACCGTGTCAGGAGAGCATCAGCCGAGCATCAGGAGAGCTCAAGCTTAGGCAGAAGCTTGGATGCCAAGCCTGGGTACAGTGCAAGTAGTCACCAGGGTCCAGGATTTGGCCCCTGCTTCTTATCGCCTGCTGGTTTTGGAAGAATATCCCAAAATTTCCTGCTGCGGGGCTGTGGGTCATTCCTAACCAGGAGAAAGCTTCCAGGGGAGCATCTCATCTCACTTCCACACCTGCCTCTAAACCCACCATGGGCCTGCAGCTGGGGGTGTGACACCCCGAGGACTGGGATAACCACACCTGGGCTGCTGCTTCCCCCTCTCTGCCGCGCTTCCAACTGAAGAGACGTTCCCTCCCTTCAGCTACTCACACCTGCCCAAACGCCACCCCAGCTGCTGCTTTCTGCCCTGGCACAGCTTGCTGAGCGCTCAGAGGTATCTCCCAGATCAACGAGGCTTTATAAATTCACAATGATTGTCAATCAAGGATTCACTCGGAGGCTAAAAGGGTTCCCAGCCCCGCCCTGTCCACACACCGAACGGCCGCAGCTATCAAGAGCCGGGCAACGGCACGGCCACATCACCTGCACAAGGACAGAGGCAGGAGTAGTGAGGGGATGAAGGGGGAGATGTGTCACCTGTCCCCACGGCTGGAACCCTGCGTGGCACCCGAGGGCCAGACAGCCCTTCGTCCCCTACCTGTGCTTCTGGCGCGGGGGAGTCCGGGGCTGTCTCAGACGTGGCTTTGGGAGATGTTTCCTTGGTGGGCTTCGACCGAAACCAGCCAAACCAACTGAATCCAGAGCTCTGGGAACAGAAGTTTGCCGGAGTCAACAGAAACGAGAGAAAGGGAGGATGCCATGGCCACCCGCACGTCCCCTACACTGACTGGGAGCAGGCAGCAGACATTAGGGCCAGGTAAGCTCGAAGCATGAGGCTTCACATCAGCCCTGGCGTGCTCACCTTATCCTCATCTGACTTCGCTGCGTCTGCCGACTCCTGTTCTTCAGCAGTGTCTTCAGCTGAGCTCTCTGAGGAAGGCTGGCTGTCACCTTCCAGGGAGATGGTGGAGCCCTCTGAGATGGTCCGAGCCCTTGCCTTTAATTCCTCCTGGCATTGGAGATCAGAGCTGCCACACGGTGGTCCCAGAGGAGACACCTCAATGGTGACCAGAGCCCCCAGGAACTGCTCCATGCCAGGCTGCCTGGGTAGCGTCCCCGGGGACCCTCCTGCCCCTTGCGCAGCTGCAGTTGGGGAGGGGCAGCACCCACAGCAAGGGGCAGGGGGCAGCCCATGAATTAGGAGACTGGAGAGGGATGCCCTAACTTGTCAGGTCCCTGAGGGGATGGCTGGAAACATGATGTGGGTTTTCCATGGGAGTTAAGTGGGTGGAAGGATGAGCCAGCGAATCCCAAACCCCTCTCAGGTCCCAAACAGGGTGGTCTCCTTGACCCCTCTTGACTCACTTGCTCTGCTGGCGGTGGTGGCTGCAACCCCCTGGGGGACAGTGGGACATCCTGGGGCTCCCTGGTTTCTCCTGGGGAGCAAAAAGAGACACAAAGTTTGCCCTGAGGAGCTCCTTCCATGTCTATCAGAGGTATTTTGAGTGCTATCACCCCATCCTGGAGCACGGCTGTGTGGCCAGGATGTCCCCCTGAGAGATGCACAGGCCATTCTGGTCACTGTCCATGACAGCTCCAGCAGATCACAAAGCTGCACCGGTGCATCTCAACCGCCCGCCTTGCACTGCTGGACACGGAGCTGCTTTTCTCATCTGGCAGGGAAGCAGCAGTACTGTCACCAACCAGCAGCTGCCCTTGGCCAGCATCTTGTGAAAATGAAGAGGCAGTAGAGCTGGTTTGCACCCAGAGCACCAGGGCAAGTGTGGCTCCTGTCTGGGCAAGGCTGGAGGGAAATGAGGTGCTGGGTGAGGGCAGCACCAGCTGCTGGGAGTGGCATTTCAAGTGGCACACGTGCCACAGGGGACCATGCTCCTCTGAGGGAGGCCCGGTCCCACTGCTACGAACTGGGGACAGGCATTTTGTTGAGGCCTGGCCCAGGCTGCCCAGAGCAGTGGTGGAGTCCCCATGATCGAATTCCCGTTGGAATCGGCCGCCCAGGAAGGTGGTGGAGTCACCGTCCTTGGATGTGTTCAAGAAGAGGGTGGATGATGGACTCAGGGACAAGATTTAGATGATGAGATGATATTGGGTAATAGGTTGGTGATAGGTTAGGTAATAGGTTACAGGTTGGACTTGATGATCTCTGCAGTCTCTTCCAACCTGGTTAATTTATGTGATTCTGTGATCCCTGGAGGGGTTTCAAAGCCACGGAGATGTGATGCTGAGGGACGCGGTTTAGTGGTGACCTGGCAGGGCTGGGTTAATGGTTGGACTCCATAATCTCAGAGGTCTCTTCCTACCAGAACGGTTCTATGATTTCTGGGGAGAATCAAGGCTGGAGAACTTACCCATTGGCAGCACCATCTGCAGAGAGGGGTCAGCAAAACCCCCTCCTGGAGGAGCAGCCATTCCCGGGCCAAGACCAGGGGGTTGCATCCCTTGCCTGACGCTGAGCAGCGGCAATGCTGTGACCTGGGCGGGTGCCAGGGGCTGGAGAGACGTGTCCTTGTGAGAGCTGGGCCCCTGGGTCGGCACAGGCTGGTGCTGCTGGTTATACTGGTAGCTTTCGCTCTGGGGAAGCTCATGGCCAGGCTCTTCATCTGCAAAAAACCAACACAGATAAACCCACACCCCAGGAATTTACTCAGGTGTTTGTAACTTCATCAGGCTGCTGCACAGAACTCTCCCCTTCTCCATTATACATCAGCAGGAGCTGGTGGGGTAAGGAAGGACCCTGGGGACCACGCACAGTGGAGGAGGAGGAGGAGGTGGGGCACAGCACAGCAGTGGGGACTTCTCAGAGGCTTCAAGGAAGGTGGACTGTGAAAGACGGGAGGGAAAACCACCTGGGAGCATGCCTGAGGTTGCAAACTAACTCAGAAGGGGAACGCTGTGTAAGCAAAGAGACCAAGCATGAGCAGAACACGCCCAGCAGCTCAAAGGAGCCCTGGGGCCTCCAGCCTTTGCTTCTGCTCCCGCCGCACACCTCAAGTAGGGAAAGAAAATTCACCAGGCAGCCACAGCCTTCGTTCCTGCTCCACAGGAGCACCGACAGATGAGTTTCTTGCTTCAGGCAGATTTATTCAGGGTTGGTTTTTTTTTCATTTGAAAGTCAGGTTGAGCAAGTGGGCTTTGTTTTATTTAACACACGCAGACGTTGCTCTGTGTGATGGTAGACACGGCACGCTACTGTTCATCCTAGATGCACAGCCCATTTCTTCCAGCTTTGCAGCCTCTGGCCAAAAACATGCTGGGCACTGGGAAATTTCTCTCTCATCACCATGAGATGCAGATCTGGGTCTGAGTCTGGGGACAGACTATGGCACCTCTTGGATATTTGGTCACAAACCCCTTTGCTTTGCCACCTGACATCTCCTTCACTTTGCTCAGGGTTGGCTTCACCCCTGCGAGCTGCTCACACGTGGCCTGGAGATGCTTGAGATCCACGGGGAGGAGGACAGATGCTCAACTCCACATCGCCCAGCAAGCTCAGCTGGGAAAAGTCAGGGAGGATGGCCAAGGCTGCAAGGATGGAGAGGGAGGTTGCTGTGACCATGGGGACCCCAGCTTGGCACCTTGATTTGGGCTCTGTCTTTCCACAGTGGATGAATTCAACACCAAGCCAGCTTTCTTTGGATGAAGGCCCCTCAGATGGTGACTCTGGACAGTCTTCTCGATGAATAAAAGGGCCAAGTTTTGGGAAAGTGAGCTCTGGAGACCCCCTGGAGCAGACCTAGCTGCTCAGAGAAGTCATCATATCTGCAACTTTTTTTCCCAGGGAAGGATGATCATAGCCTCAGCCCCTGAGAGCAGCAAGAAGCAACTGGGATTGATGATCCTTCTTACTGCCTGGGAGAGCTCTTCAAAGAGGAATTTGGCAGCAGCAGGGAAAGCTGATAGGAAGAAATGGCTTGGAGGAATTTGTCATGTTTTATCCTGTCTGCACCAGCCTTTATTCTCCTCCTATGGGCGCCAGCATTCCCAGCAGAAAGCTAGATCTGAACAGCAGCGAGGAGCAGGGGGCTCTGCTGGAGGGGGTGGCCGTGAAATGATGCCAAGAGGTCACCAGGCCCTGATTTCTCCATGAGACATCCTGATGGATATGCTGCCCACCTAGGAAAGGAAAGTTCTCCAGCCCTTCCCTTGACAGCCACCCAGAGGAAGCTAGTATCCCTCATTTTGATGTCTCAGGAGATCTTCTGGGTGGGACTGTCTCTGGAGGGGATTCTTGAGGTCGCCAAGAGGCAAAGCCAAGAGATGAAAGAGGCAGCAGGGAGGGGAAAAGGCAGCTGGGGCTTCACTAACACGTGTGTTGCAGCCTGGCACGCAGAGGGACAAGCTCCTTCCTGAATCTTTCACTCTGCAAGTGTGAAATCCCCTTAGTTCAGCTCCAATTTGCATCCTCAGAGGACTGCTTGGGAACAGGGCTGTCTCCCCTGAGGCTCAGCCAGGAGGCACATGTTTTGTCCAGCCGCCGGCTCCCCCATCTCCTCCCACGGCATCCACAGGGACTCCTGAAGTTGTGGTAATTAGGCCCAATTACTCAGACTTCATATGGAGAGCATCAGCATCAACCCCTTGGTTTGCAGCCCAGCCCTGGCAGCACTGGCGCTGGAGGGACACATCCAGGCAGGAGCAAAATTTTGAGCTCCGGGACAATGTAAGCAGCAAGGAGCAGCTGCTGAGAAGTGCTCGAGGGAGCAGGGAGGTGCACACGGCAACACAACCCCACTTGTGGAGAAGCCCACTGTGGCAACTGCAACCTTCTGCTTCATTTTCTTTACCTGCAGCTTCATTTTCTTGACCCGTCATCGATGCAGCAGCCTGGGAGAGCTCTAGCTGAGCGGGTGTCATGTCTAGGGGGAGGTCATCTTCCACCTGCAACGAGTCAGAGGGAAAATGGGATAAAACAGATGGGAAAAGGGAAGGCACAGCAGAAAGACTAAGGAAACCACAAAGCCCATGTCACGGAAAGCATGGTGGTCTTGGATCTGGGGCTCATGACCCACCCTGGGCTGCAGGAGCCCAGGTTCCAGGTGAGACCTGTACCAGCATAGCCACAGCTTCACCAGCAAGCAAAGGGGGCTGCAGCACCACTGCCCTGCTAAGAGCAGGCAGGAGGGGAAACTGGGAGCAGAAAAGGGCACAAAACCAAAAGCAGACATTAAACCTGAACAAAGAGCATTAATCCAAGCACCAGACCACACTTAAGGGACCTGAGAACACGTCTGCAAGGTGATGCCTCATCAGTGTCCTCTGCAACATCCCCGCTGCAAGAAGAGATTGACATTCACCCACCAGCCCCCGACTGCCCTCCTGGAGCCACGACAAGGAGCGGTTTGCTCCGTGTGAAGCTCTGCAGCTCTCACTGCTCACACCCTTGGGTGCTTCAACGCCCCCTGCTCCTGCTGAAGCTGCATGTCCCACAGCAGAGACCACATCTCCGAGCTCAAAAGCCAAGGGGAAAGGCATCTGGGGAACAGCCTTCAAACCTCCATCCCCAAACCCTCCGATTCAAGGCAGAAGAGGAGGAGGAGAGCGCTGCAGACAAACCACAGCACTGGCTGCCCCCCGGCATCCCCACTCCTCCTCACCTCCCACTCTTGGCAGCAGGCTCGGAGCTGTACCAGCCAGTCGGGCTCCAGCGTCTGATCCTGATCCGGCATCTCCAGCAGCAGTGGGTCGGAGAGCTTCAGCCGCTCGGCTAGCTGTGGAGCCAGGAGGGCAACAGGGCTCGTCACACGTCTCAGCCCCGCAGGGAAGAGACCCACCCTCGCAGCACTTACACATGACCAGGCACACAGGCCCAAAGGAAGACAGCACCAGAGCTGTGCTGCTTCAAAATGTGGGAGTAAAAGCAACACTCGCCTCTTGTAAGAGATTTTTTTCCCCTTTCCTCATTGCCTCAGAGAGGTGCTGGCCCATCCCGTACCCCACAGAGAGCCTCCCAGCAGGGCAACCTCAGCCATCTCTACAGACATGTCCCAGTACTGATGTCAAAGCCACTCTTCACATCAGAGAGGCAGGTACTTATTACCATTCTCTCCTCCCTCGAGGAGTAACAAGCACCTTTAATCCCACTTAAAAACTGGCCTGGGGCACCAGCAGCTTTGCAGGACACCCACCCACCAGAAGCTCTGGAAGCAGCCCACCTCCCAGGCCTGTGCATCAACCCCTTACCCACATTACGAGGATGGATAAGGGCTGGTAGGCTTTGCAACAAGTGTTACCTTCACTAATAACCACAAGAGAAATGCAGGGCTGGGAGGGACCTTCTGCAGTTACCCGATCCACCTGCCAATGCTCAAGAAAATCCTGCCTGTCCACACCAGCCTGCGTTCGTCTGATTTGCACTTACAAATCTCCAAGAAGATTTCGCAGCCTCCCCAGACTGATGTTTAAAGCCCTCACAGCTAAAGAGCTTTTTTCTTAAAATCGAAGCGAAATCTTCCCTGCTGCCTCTCTATTCGTGCTCCCACGGAAGCTGCAGGGACAGCCAGGCACCTCCTGCATGCCAGGGGGCTGTTATCGCATCCCTCCCACCCCTTCCGCCTCCAGCATATCTTGCCTGGAAAGAATAACCCCAAGGCCTTCTTCATAGGTCATTTTCCCTCCAGCGTCTTATCATCCTGCTCTTCTCTCCTGCCCTTGCTCTGATTTGGCCATCTCCGAGTGCAGCCTCCCAAGCAGGGCACAGCGCCCCAGCCGAGACCCTCGAAACCTCAGCACGGAAGGATTATCACCTCCTTGTCTCACACATGCTGAGCTTGCTCTCTCCACCCAGAATAACATTACAACATTGGGGTTTGGGGTTTTTGCTGGTTTGTTGGGGGGGTTTTTTCTTGATGTGGCGATTTTTGTTGTTGTTGTTTTTGGCTTTTTCCTTTGCAACAGCATCCTGTTATGTTGCTGCTCGGTATTTTTTCCACGCTCCACTATCTCCCCCAGGTCCCTCTCTGCAGTATTGCTGCTACGTGGTTTAATTTCTCCTGTAAGAGAAGGGTTTGTGCCACACTGGCTGCAGCCATCTCAGTGCCATGAGGCTTTAGCTACTGCTCTTCTGGGGTGACCTATCCCACCAGCACAGGGTGAGATGGAGGGTTCCCTGCAGAGCTAAATCCCCGTCTGGAGAAATTTCCTAGATGAGGGTCCAGATTTAAGGCAGCTGGATGACAGGAGATGACATTCAAAATGCCACTCCTCATCTGAGTCTTTACTGAATTTTCTCTTACTGGTACTGACCCACTCCTTGGGATTTATCACGCTCCCTCCCAGGTCCTTTGCACCCACTTATCTTCTACATTTTGCTACAAGGCTACCACAAGAAAGGTGACCAAAAGCCACACAGGGGCAACTTCGGAGCTCAGCCACCCTCCTCTCAGCTGTCCCGCACCAGTGCCCATCGGTTACAGCAAGACACTTCCTGGGCAGGCAGAGCCCAGCTTGGGACAAGGACTGGCCACAGAGAGTGGAGTAACCCAGCACTCAGTCCGGAGCCTGCACTACCTCCAGAGCCACTGTCCCATCTCATTGCAAGCACACATGTGTTCATCCTAAATCAATGGCAGGAAAGAGGAAATTATAAGCGTGATTACTCCTAAATGGGGGGAATGTTTAATCCGAAAGCTAATGTGCACTTTGATCCAATATTAATGAACCAGCACCTGGTTGTGTATCTCCCCAGCTTCAAAAGAGGGGAAGTCTTAATCAAACACTAATGTATATCATAATTTGTAACACAGTCTAAAACATCAAAGACAAGAGTGTCTACGAATGCACTAGTTTTTCAGATGAAAGTGTTTTCTCCCAGGAGAAGCATTATCCCCAGCAGAACAGCAGATCTGAGAGGCTGTTAGACAATAAATAGGTTTCGACAACTGGGTAGGGGGGTGGCGTGAGCTAAGTTTTGGGCAATTTCTGCTGCACCCNCAAGGATGCAGAGGGGGTACGAGACTCACCTTCATCACTTGCTGGGCCAGGACGGGGTGGCTGGCCACATTCTGGCCCAGAAGCACGGCGGCGATCTGCTCGCAGTATTGCAGGGCCTGGGCTGGGAGTCCGTGGTCAGCCAAGCGAGAGGCGTAGAGGAGCTTGTACACCTTGGGCGAGGGAAGCGGAGCAGATACAGATAAGCAAGGAGGTGCTCGTGCCTGCGAGTCCCCTCTGTCATGGCACGTCATCCCAGCATGACTCAGAGCACCCTGGATCATGAGTCTCATCACCCAGAGGTCACCCTCACCCATCGCCATGGGGCCAGCTCCCCAAACCACAGCCCCGTCACAAGGCAAGGCCAGCCCAGA
>WEIS01060437.1:8647-26851 GCA_013389965.1 Todus mexicanus | reverse complement strand
AGCGAGGATCCCGTGTGCCAGGCTGCAGCTGCGTCCCCGAGGCACAGCGCTGGGCCTTCCAGAGCAGCTCACCCCCTGCCCAGCAGCTGGTGGCAGCGCTGTGATTTCCAGCCGTGGGTACGAGGACATACAAATGACCTCTGCTTTTAGGATGTCAGTTTTCAAAGACGAAATTCGGGCGGCCTAACTGAAGTCAGCGGGCAGAAAGGTGCTGTTGGCAGGGTGGTGCCACCACGATCTGCTGGGAGGGATGGCGCTGCCCGTTGGGATGCGCGGCCGGTCCAGCCGAGCCACGCTCTGCCAGCGGTGCCAGCTCCAGGGGTGCTGGAGCTGCTTGTGGTCTCAGCCGTGGGAGGACCAGGGAATGACGCTTACAGGAAAGTCACTCTGAATTTCATAGAGAATTAAATAAAACGTTTCTGAAGAGAGAGCTTGACCCGCATCGCATCCCACTCGGTCGTTAATTACAAAAACGTGACATTCCTTCCTGCGTAATTTACAGCAGCATCGTCTCTGCTGCTTTGATGGGCTTGGAGGCCGACAGCACCAGAAGTCCTTAAGCTTTCCCTGCAGCGCCGAATGCTTATTGCAAACACCAGATACAGCTGTGCAAATTGCACAGCGTTCTGTGACTCATAAGAAAAACTGTGAACAGCGAGGGGTGGTTAAGAAAATAATTACACAAGAAATCCGGCAAATTGGAAACGTCGCGGGACACTCCCAGCATAGATCCAAAGCTGAACTGAAGCTCCGCGCTCCCAGGCTCTGCTAAGGGCGGGTGGCAGCGGGCGCGGGGCCGGGCGCTGGGTGCAGGGTCTGTACACGGGGTGGGACCAAGGCAGCAGCAGCACCCGGGCACTGGGGACCCTGCCAGGGACCTCCCCGCTCTGTCCCCTCTGCCCTCGCTGAGCACCGGGGGTGCCGGGCAGATCTGGCTGGAGGCACAAAGAGTTTCGCCGTCGGAAACCCAAAGTGTGTTGAATTTAGGAATTTTCCTGCCACTCGCCTTAACCCCCAGCAGTGGCAGCGCTGGGGATGTCCCCCAGGTGTCAGGACTGGGTGTCCGGGTGGCAGCGCGAGTTCAGTCCTGTTTGCTCTAGCCCGGCAGTTAGGGCAGGGCTGAGCTGGCCGCTGGCCACGCCGGGGAGGCTGCTGCATTCCCAGGCCTCCCTTTATTTACCCAAATTTCTCTGAGCGTTACGTGAGCCGGCGCTTCTCCAGGTGTCTCCTGGGTGTCTCTCACCCATCACAACAGATAACGACAGCACGGCGCTAGAACCCACGAGAAGCCCGTGAGCTGATGCGGTTGTGAGACGCACTTTCAAACACCGTCCTCTTACGCTGCTGCCTTCAGAAGCGAGCGCTCCCTTTGAGGTGACGAGGCCGTGCTAACGAGCCCTTCCCTGCCGGCTCTCATATGCCCCTGCGACCTGCCCTGGCTTCAGCCCCTTCTGGCCTGGCCACGGCAGGGTGGTCGTGGGCAAGCACAGGAGCTGAGCAGGCAAGAGGCAGGATTGAGAATCCCAAACTGGTTTGGGTGGGGAGGGACCTCTCAAGCTCATCTGGCCCAACCCTGTCCCTGCAGGGAGCAGGAACATCTGCAACTAGAGCAGGCTGCTCAGAGCCCCCAACAACCTCCCCTGCAATGGGGACAGGGATGGGGCAGCCACCACCTCTCGGGGCAGCCTGGGGCACTGCCTCTTCAGCCTTTTTCTCCTTTTTTTTTCCCAAATAAGAAAAAAACCAACACAAAAAAGTTGAAGAGAAGCCTGGAAATCCTTAACTCAGCATTTGAGTGGCTGTGCCTGTCTCGCCCTGGAGGGGCCAGGCTGCAGTGGTGGGTCACAGAGCCCCTGCTCCGCGTCCTGCAGCCAAACCAGCCCCTCACTGCGCCGTGCTGGGGACCCGAGCTCGCTGCATCCCTCCGGCAGCCACAGCCCGGCCTCTGCCTGCGCTACTGAGCTCTGAGCGAGCCCGGCCACAATTACCTGGCTGCTGGGAAGGCATTTCCCAGGGAAATAGGATCCGCTTTGTTAGGATCGATCGCCTACGCAGCTCCAGACCTCCGCCCCAGCGCCAGCACTGCCTCCGAAGCTGGCAGCACCCAGGCTGCCCATGGTTGGGCATCAGGGTCACTCACCAGGGGAAAGGCAGCGGAGAGAAACGGGAGGGAAAGGGTGACGGCAGCTGGGGATGCTGCGAAGGGGCAAGGCAGGGCTAGAAGCCTCGTAGGCTTGGGGGAATTCTGCAGCTTAACTGCTCACCTGAGCAAGCTCAACCCCCTCCCCTGGGATTCATTAGAACACGGACCAGAAATGCACATTTCCTTTGGTTTCACTTCAGCCTCCTTCCCCAGAAGGTGCTTTGATGTGTCGCAGAGCTCCGGGCAGACCAAGCTATCGTTTCCTACATGCAACTTGGAAATCTTTACAGCGGCACAAGGCATAGGATATGCTGCAGACGAAAACAGAGAGCGAACATTCTGTTTTTGCAACAAAAACAATGACTTCACTACGAGGATAATACGCTATCTTTTCCTCTGCTGGGAAAGTACCATTTAAACTCCAGCTGCTTCCCGAGGAAGCGAAAATAGCGGTGCCCAGCTCAGGAGCAGGCTCGGGAGGGAGCGCAGGGGCTGCAGAGGCTGCTTCGGGACACGCTTGGCAGTGCAGCGCCTCCCAGCTCGTAAATGCCACAGGGCTGAGCAACCAGAAATAGCCAAGCTGCTTTTGTCTCCTTTTTCCCATTTCACTCGTATCCAAAAGCAGCATCCCAGCTGTTTGCCCTGGTCTTTAGCTGATGCCTTCACCACGGACCAGCTGCCTTTTCCACGTGGGCCTGTGATCTGAGCTGCCCCAGTGAGAGGAGCTGAGCCGTCGGCCCCGGCTCCCCTGCCCCTGTTGCTCCCACCCCGTTCATTGCAATTAATTAAAATAAAACAAAAAAAATCCCCAAACTTGATTTAAGTGAAGCTGCATTTTCCCAAAGAGCCCAACCTCATCTTCCGCAGGAAAAAAAATTGCAGTGAGCTGCAGTTCAGCTTCCCAGCCAAACCCTGCTATTTTTCTCTCTGCAGTAAGACAGATCGTTCGCATCGCCCTGGCTCCCAGCTCTGTTGGCACTTCATTATTACAGTTATTACTCCCTTCTCACACCGCTCTCACTATCAGAGCTCACCTCCAGCCGACAGCACCCCAGTTCCGGGGCCGGCAATTGAGATAAAATAGGGCAATGGCCCGAGCTGGCCCGGCTGAAGCAGCCGCTGGCCTGGCTGCTCTGGTGTCCCCTCCAAACACACACGGCCCCTCCAGCCCCCAGCGCTGCCCTGGGCTGGTGCCAGCAGCACCCCAGTGCTGCCCCAGACCCGCGGCGATGCTGCCGCTGACTCTGCAGCCTCCCCTGGCCCGGTGCGGGGTGTTTGATGACTCAGATACAACCGGCCAGGGCTCGCAGAGCCGCAGATGTTATTAGCAGACACAGAAGGATCCAGCCAACGTTTCCCTTTTGATTCCGGCCAACGCATTTGTTTAAATCTTCTGCATAAGGGAGCTGCAGAGAGATACAATACTCCGCGACAAGAACATTTCTGCTATTGGTTCTAAATGTACCGACCTTGCCATTTGTGCTTGGCCTCCTGGAAAATACTGCCGTTAATTATTATCATTACTGGATCATAGAAAAAGAATTGAATTTTAACCACCGAATTTAGCGGAGAACGACGAGTAACTCAAAACCTTGGAAAATTACACGGATCTCCAGAGCAAGTCTCTAAAAGACTTAAAAAATCTACTTAAAGCCACCTTAGACTTGATCGGCTTGTTTCGATCTCTCAATTCAATTGGCTTCTCCTTGGAAATCAACAGACCACAAAGAAAACACAGTTGTACTTTCCACATCTAATGCGGAATACGTGAATAAAAATAATTATCAAGACCACCAGCCAGGTGGAAAACGCTGTTTGTTTTATCTCTGCGGTGAGAGCTGGAGTATCAGTCACGTTCAGAGGCATCAGGAACTGGTCTCTGTTACATCTAATCCTCTTCAGCGGTGGAATCATGTGCCAGAGAACTCTCAGAGGCACCACTGGTTCCATCACAAAGCCCCTTCTCTGCCTACGTTGCATTTACAGCCCGACGGTGAAAGCCGCCCTCGGGATCTACCATCGGCCAAGGTTTGACAGTACTTCAGGTATCACCAAATTAACAACCAACCCAAACCACCAAAACCTCCCCCGGTCACACTGACGACTCTGCCCGCCCGTGAGAGCAGCGGCGCCGGGCTGGGCTCTGAAACGGTGAGGCCGATGGTGTTGGAGGCTGAGTTAAATTCAAGCCCACGGGGAGGAATGCCAAGGTGAACACCTGAGATCTGGAGAACTGGAAGAAGACAACTGACCTGGAGACTGCGCTGAAAGACCAGAGGTGACCTCTGCTGGGATCCTTGAGACCAGGGACACGACGCAGCACAGAATCCCAGCAGGGTGGGGTTGGCAGGACCCTCTGGGGCTCCTCTGGTGCCACCCCCCTGCTCCAGCAGGGTCACCCCGAGCAGGGGGCCCAGCATCGCAGTGTCCAGGCGCGCTTGGAATCTCTGCACACAAGGAGACTCCACAACCTCTCTGGGCAGCCTGGGCCAGGCTCCAACACCCTCACACCAAAGGAGTTTCTCCTCCTGCTCAGATGCACTTTTGAGCCACTCTGGAGAAAAAAAAAGGAAAGAAAAAGGCTAGAAAGGAATGTCGCCGAGGGAGGAGCAGCGCTGAGGAGGCTCCTTGGCAATCGCCGCTCTCCACCGTGTTCTACAAGCCGGCACCAAGGCAGCACGGGGGGAAGGCTGGACCAGGCTGAGGGCTCACGACTGCTTGAAGGTGGTGCTCAGAAGCACCAACTTTCCATTATTTTTGAATTATTCTTCACATATATTCGTAACTTGGTGTTAAGCCGCCCCCACCCTGAGGGCGGTCACACACACGGGTGCTAACGGCGCGCGGGGGGATGAGCACTCAGACCTGCAGCAGGTGGGACCGGTGCCTTTTACGTTTGTTGAGACGTGTTCCCGGTGCACACAATCCATCTCGAGGAAAGCAAACCCTCCAGCCTCACGCTCCCTGCCCCGCTGAGCCTGATGGCTCCGCTGCCTTTTAGAGCTAGAGAGATCTCTCTTCGATGTCCCTTGAAACGACGTCCTTCGAACTGCAGTGCTTCTGCTAACACCGGCGCTCGGATCACTCTCCCAGCAGATGAGAATTGTGAGATTTAATTTCAGGATGCAATGGAAATGTTCATTGCAAACCGATGTGCTTTAAGCAGGTGCTACCTGGAAACTACCTGGTAAAAATCAAGCTCGGCAGTTTTCCCCTGGCTGTCAATGCTCTCCCACATCCCGGCATATTGGCAATATTTAGCAATAGTTGTCGCTGCCACTGGAAATAAAAACCACAGCGTGTTTGACACAAGGCTAAATATAACACCTGATGGAAAAGGCACCAAAGAGGGTGGTTATGGCAGAGGGCAGAACTGAGAGACAAACAACCCTATCCACAAACAAACAAGCGAGTAAGAGGTACTCACTTTGCTTTACCAGGTTCCCACAATTTCGAAACAGGAATTTCTCTGTGCGACTGCAGAATCTGCAGAGAAAACACAGCTGTGAAGGCACCTACCAGAGGGAGGCGGGGGGAGCCGTGTCCGCGCGCTCGGGCTGGCTTCACCACCAGCACGGCTGCTCCCGGCCCCATCGCCTCAGGGAAAGCAAACACGGAGAACATGGAGCATGGGGCGGCTGTTGGTCCAAGACCTGAGAGCTGTGCCCAGGTGTGAGGAGCACCTCGGGGTCCCCGTGTGTACCGGGGGCACTCAGGGACCCTCCACCCTCCAGCTGCCGCTGCACCGGGCGTGCACTGGGCTGAGAGCCCCCGGGAGGGGACACTCGGCTGGTGTCACACATAGAAACATAGAAGAATTTGGGTTGGCAGAGACATTTCAGATCATCGAGTCCACCTGTTCCCCCAGCCCTGCCAGGGCACCACTGCCCCGTGTCCCTCAGCACCACATCTCCACGGCTTGGAAACCCCTCCAGGGATCAGGGGGACTCCACCCCTGCCCTGGGCACCCTGGGACACGCCTGGGCAACCCTTGACAGTGGGCAAGAAATTGTTCCTCAGCTCCAACCTCAACCTCCCCTGGCTGGGGCAACTTGAGGCCTCAGTCTCCTGCTCCAGGGGAAACACCTGCCAGCAATCCATGGAGCAGCCTTGGAGGGCCCTGAGCCACCACAAGCGACGCTCACCCTCCCTTGCCCAGGCCACGAGCTGGGTTTGTGGGGCCGCTGGTGGCCGCGCTCACGTGGCTGGCAGCCCCTGGGGCGCCACGTGCCTGAGCCCCTCTGCGCAGGGGCGCACCGAGCCCAGCTGCTGCCACACGTCTTGCTCATTGGTGACACGCGTTTTCTGTCACGGTGCAGCCTATTTTAAGCTCACCTGCTGCGGACGGCATCCACAGCAAGCTCAGCGTCAGCGCTTTGAGTGTCGCGCTCCTCTGCAGCTCAGGGGCTGGGGGCCCAGCACCCTCGCTCGCCCCGGATCGTTTCCATTCTCCAGGGGACGGTTGAAGCACAAGGACACGGAGACGCAGTTGGCATCAGAAGAGAAAAGCTGTCGATGGCACGTACAGAGTATCTGTCGCTGAATAGCACAGCACCCAGCCCCTGCCCAGAGCGCTGAGCACCAGTCACAAAACCTGCCCCAGCAAAGCAGCCATCTCCTCTGGTCCCATTAGTGCTCACCAGGAGGGCTCGCAGCGGCACACGGGAACCTCTGCCAGCTGGACGCAGCGTCTGAGTATCACAGTATAGCGTGAGCACACACACAAAATAATCACAACACAGCACAAAGAAGCGAGGTTTAGCCAAAAGCCTCCCGTGATCCCAAACCTGATTTCTAGTCCCTGCAGGGCAAAGGTTTCTCTGCCCCGGTCAGGCAGTGCAGGGGCGGCCTCGCTGCGGTGCCCATCGCCTGTTTCTGCGTGTTACACACACGCTGCTGCTGCACATGGGAATGGAGGGGGGCTGGTTTTTGGAAGAAAGACAATTTATAGGAAGTAATTGCTTTCCCCGTCCTAGTTTCTCTCCTAAACACAGGCAGGCTGGTGACGGGTGCCTGGGGAAGGGGGTGCTGTGTGCGCAGGGAGCTGGCGCTTCCCCGGGGAATGCTGCCGGGACCCACGGCTGCTGGCCAAGAGCATCTTCCAACCCTCCCTCAGCCCCTGGGGATCCGCTCCTCCTCCTCCTGCAGCCCCGCTGCGCTGCCTCCAGCCCTAAACAGCTTCTTCCCCCCCTCAGCCTTGTCCTGCTTTCAGGCATCTGGAAAACCCTCCAGAGCCTTGGTTCGCACCAGAAAAGCAGCTATGAGATTTGGCAGGAGTGTCATGAGAGAAAAGCAACCTGGGGACAAAGGGGCCTTGACTGCTTTTTGGGAGTGGGTTTGCTGTAAAAAGAATCACAGAATCACAGATCGGTTTGGTTGGAAGGGGCCATTACAGGTCACCCAGTCCAACCCTGTCCCTGCAGGGAGCAGGGCCATCTGCAACCAGAGCAGGTTGCTCAGAGCCCCCAACAACCTCCCCTGCAATGGGGACAGGGATGGGGCAGCCACCACCTCTCGGGGCAACCTGGGCCAGGCTCTCCCCACCCTCAGCACCAACAAGTTCTCCCTTCTCTCCACTCTCAATCTCCCTCTGGCCGTTCCACCCCATCCCCCTTGTCCTGTCCCCACAGGCCCTGCTCCAAAGTCTGTCCCCATCTGTCTGCCAGGCCCCTTGAAGCCCTGCAGGGCCCCCAGAAGGTCTGCGGGGCGCCTTCTCTTCTCCAGGCTGAACCCCCCCAGCTCTCCCAGCCTGGCCTCCCAGCAGAGGGGTTCCAGCCCTTGGATCTCCTGCGAGCGCTCGTGGCCGGCTCAGCTCCAGCTCCTCACCGCCAGCGCTCCCAAGTCCCTCTACACGGGGCACTCTCCATCCCTTCACCCCAGCCTGTGCTGACAGGAGGTCTCTGCATTTGCAGGGATGTTCATTGCCAAAGAGAAAAAAAAAAATCGACATCTCCAGAAGGCTCCTTTTGCTCTCTGGTGTTTGGAACAGGAGCCCTGGGACTGGTGGCCTGTCACCTGCCTGCTCCTGAGCAGAGCTCCAGGAAGCCTCAGGTGCAGGCGGGTGCTGTTCTCCCCGAACTGCACTTTCAGAGCTGTCAAACCGTGCTCCTCCCGGATGGCTCTCAGGCCCTGCACTATAACAGGGGCTAACAAAACGCCAAGTGTTTAAACAATCTGGCGATAAATCTCCGCTGCTTTCAATCGCTCACCTTTCATCTCCTGTCATCATTATTTATATTTTTCTACACTGAGTTCCTGGACAGGTAAAACTTCAACATCTAACGAAAAAAACACGAGCATGGGAAAAAGAAAAAGAAAAAGCATTGGAAAATAAAAGGCTCTGCGAATTCTCGAGATGCATCACTGAGAAGCAAACGAAGCTTATGGCCTTTTTCATCACCCTGGCAAAGCCACCCTGCCCCGCCAGCGAGCCGCTCAAGCCCAAGCAGGGCTCTTCGTGCTGCCATTCGCCCGATGGGTTCCACCGCCCGCCTGTCCCACGTCTCATAATCCCTTTGTCTATTGAAAGGCACCGTGAGTCAGCCCAAAGCACACACAACGCTGCGAGACAGCCCCGAGATAAGAATACTGGGCAAATAAACAAATGCAGACAAGGGCTTCCTATTCCAACAGCCTCTTGGTCTGCGAGAGGGCAAATCCCGGGGAGCCGGCTGGGGAGCAGCGGCGCAGCCGGGCGAGGGGCGGGCAGGGGATGCTGGCAGGGGATGCTGGCAGGGGATGCTGGCAGGGGATGCTGGCAGCTGCTGCTGCTGTGCAGCTGAAGAAACGCGCTTAGCGGTGCTGACAGGGATGTGACATCGACACACAACGCGTTAATTGCCCGGCACGCATCACCCACCAGACTCAGCCCCAATCCATACACGTGTTCCTCGCCTTTACTGAATTCTCCTTTATTGACTCGAAGAGAGTGTAACTCCCCACCTCGGAAACATCCCGGCAAAGGCTTCCTTCTCTCCAGGGCCAGGTCCAAAGCAGCAGCACAGACCTTGGTAGGTAAGGTGTTCCTGGCTACTGCTCAACAGGAGATGTTAACGAGGTTGACTCACCAATGAATTTCGCATCAAACACAATCTATGTTTTTAAACGCTAGCCATAAACAGCGAGCATATTTTTAACCATGATTTCCTCCTCCGGATCAGACACATATCTCTGCGGCACACGGCATTAGCTCCACGGTGTTTACAAACCCGGCACTAGCAAACGGCCTCCAGTTCGGGGAGGATCATCTGCCTCGGGCGGCTGGAGCACGAGCGCTGCACACGGAGTCGGGCTGCGCCCCGTCTGCTGCACCTTTGCTGTGCTAGAGGAAGGACCAGGGTTTGGGCTGGAGGTTAACTCAGCTCTGCTCAATTCGTTATTGAAATGTCAAACGTTTGCGTGAGGAAACTTCCCTCTCTTTGCCCCGAGCCATAAACCACCTCAGCTCCTTTAGCCAAGGAAGAATCTTTGGGTCGATGCACGCCAGGGCTTGTGCAAGCAGCGGCTCGATTCAGACGCTGCCCGCTTTCCTCTTTATCCTCCAGTATGAACAGAAAAGATGAAACAATTAAGGGAAGCACGCTGGAGAGGAGTTTATTTGGTCTGTCTGGGGTTTCAAACGCATTTCTAAAGTTCTGTGGCAGGAGATTGTGCTCTGCTGGAAGAGCAGCTGGCATTGCAGAACACAGGCCCTGCTGAGAAAAGCCGTGCTCTTTGCACAGCTAAGCTGGAGCTCTGCAGCCTGGGTCTTGTCTTTTTACTAAGTGTGTGAAGTATCGGAGCCGCCTGTACCTGGCACCTCTAAGCAGCAGGTCCGAGAGCAGCAGGGCTGGTCTCGGGAGCCTTCACGGCGCAGGCAGGACAGGCTCTGCCAGGGCGCCCCTTTGCCTCCCACCCTCACACGTGTGAGACTGCATCACAAGCCACATGGCCACGTCTGAGCCTACCTCGGGTAAATCCTGACTCCTCTTGGTTCTGGGAACTTGCTCTCTCAGTATCTGGTCCCTTTAACGCCGCGGATGCTGGCAGGGAGAAGTCTGAGGGGGATCCCCTTGCTTTAGAAGTTGCTGCAGACCTTTGTCCCCCACTCGAGGGGTCGGTGTGACGGCTCAGAGCCCCTGGGCCCAGGACCCACAGCCTTTGCCCAGACCTGCAGCAATGCCACGTGGGCAGCACTAGCCGGGCTCCAGAGGTCCCCTGCTACGTCCAACACCTCCCACAGGCTCCTGCCCTCAGACCCATGGCCAGGGGGGCTCTGCTGCAGCCTCTGGGTTGCATCATCCCACTCAGACTGGGGCAAGCACCCCAATCCACCGCCCCAACGGGCACCACTTGAATTCCACCAGCCGACCACTCCCTCCCCTTCCCATCCTCATTTTTTTTGGCCTCGCTCAGATGAGGGTGACGGGACTTGTCTGAGCTTTTGCAATGCTTGAAGAGGTTAAAGGCAGAGGGAGAGGAACTCTGTTCCTTATCAGGGTGAGGTTTGATTGCTCTCGGAGGGGTGAGGTCCAGGCGGATCCCAGAGCTGCGCCTTGGCGTGACTCAGCCGAGCTCCCCGCATCGCTGCGGGCTGAGCCACTGCACGGCCGCTCTGTCCTCGCAGGTAGCTCCACATACCGCAGGAGGTGCTCCAAAGCCTGCAGATGTCCTGGGGTGCCTACCAACCATCACCCCCGAGGGGACGGAACTGATGGGAGACAAGAAGCGTGCCCAGAGAGCCAGCTACTGAGGTGTCACGCAGACATGCGATGGGTGGGCAACTCCAGCTGATCAGAAAAACCCACACTCATTTCATAGAATCATGGAATAATTGAATTGTTTTGGCTGGAAGAGACCTTCAAGATCACCGAGTCCACCCGTTCCCCCAGCGCTGCCAGGGCACCACTGCCCCGTGTCCCTCAGCACCACATCTCCACGGCTTGGAAACCCCTCCAGGGATCAGGGGGACTCCACCCCTGCCCTGGGCAGCCTGGGACACGCCTGGGCAACCCTTGACAGTGCCCAAGAAATTGTTTCTAATTTCGTTATCATTCAGGCTGAAACCCAAGGCCAGTATCAGAAAACCTGCCCCTCCTTCACACTCCTGCTGGAGGAGCCGGCCCTGCAGCCAGCGTGTGGCACGGCCAGTGCCGTCAGCTGTGCTCAGCAGCTCAGAAGCACTTTTCTGTCACGCTGAGAGTTTGCAAACCCCATGAACAGCCAATTTCTCAGCTCCATTCAGCCCAGTATCGTTGTGCTCATTAACGATCGCTACCGGAGCTCGTTACGGAGCGCGTGTGCCCCTGGCTCCTGCACAGCGAGCGCGCCGGGCTGCGGGGTGACACCGACCTGCCCCGGGATGTGCTGAGCACCCCTGCGTGCTGCGTAAGGGGCACGAGGGCAGCTGCCCCGTGAGGCTGCGGAGCTGGAATGGGCATTCCCAGGGGCAAACCTCCCTGGCTCCCTGCGCCAAGATCAACCACAGACACACCGAACACACGCGTGTCACCAGCCGCCCAGGAGCCGCATCCTGGTGTGAGGACGCGTGGCCGGTGTCACCGCGCTGTGCCAGCACGGCCAGTGCCACGAGCCGCGGCAATCTTGCCCCACAGCAAACCAACACGAGTCTGGAAAGTAAAGCAATGACCAAACCCGAATGAAATGCAGAGTGACACCTGGGACCACCCCAGGGGCACACTCCCAGGTACACAATTCCCCGGCCATTCCCAACACAGCTGCTCTGGTGGGTCTCAGCGAGCCCTTGGGAGCTTGCAAAGCCAGATTATACCAGAACAAGAGGATTTCCAGTCGAGGCACATCATGAGGGACGTTCTGCCAGCAGCTTAGGTGCCTCTAATCTGCCTAGCTCGTCAGCATGCCCCATCTAATTACAGTCAGGGCAGTCCCGACGTGGGCAGGAGCTGGAAGAGGACATTCTCTTTTCTGTTGAAACACAACCCCTTTGCACCACTGACGTAATTCTGCTGGGGATGGGGGTCTGGGGTGCACCAGCCACCCCATTGCCTGTGCGGACAAGGCAGCATGTGTGCATGGGCACACTCGTGTGCCCGGCACGGAAGGGATGGAGCAAAGACAGAAATAGAAGCCCAAGAAGGGCTCGAGCTAAAGTTTTCTGATCGGGACCTTCGAAAGTTTTAGGACTAAGGCAAAGCTTCTGGCTGGGCTGGTGGGCAGCCGGGTGAAACTCCTGAAACTACAGGTGTGTCCGTGTTGTCCACGCCTGTTTTCCAGGCGACTGGAAAGTTGCCCAAGTCACCGTGCCAGCCCTCCCTGGTCAGAGGCTGCTGCCCGCGGAGGTGCCCATGAATCACGACGATAAGCATGTGCGAGCCTGACCTTTGGGGTGGCCTGGCAGCTGCCCTGCACCGGGACCGTGAAGGCTTCCAGCTCATTTCTGCTAGTGATTTATTGAACACGACTGCTCTTCTCAGGAACCGTGGCTTGAACCCCTGTGATTTATGGAAAGCCCGCACACGCTCTCGCTCCCCACGGGTGACTCGCGGCAGGTTTCCCCGCCGCTGGTTGCAGCCCCCAGCACGGCGCCGCGCGGGACCCTGCACGCTGCCAGCACCGAGCGCTGCCCCGGCACGAACCGGGCCCAAGCGGCACGTGGAGCAGCAGCTTGCAGCCAGCCAGTTACCGTGCAACAGCTTCTAAATTTAGCTCTCCACCTAATACCCTCCTCGGAGGAAGCGTCAGTTTTCCACTGGCTGCTCGCTGGCTGCTCGCGCAGTGCCGGAACGCAGCTCGCTCACCCCCAGCACCAGCACTCTGTGTTTGGTCGTGTCCCACCCGCAGCCCTCCAGGAGGGAGGGTTCGCTGGTGCTGGCGCTTCAGATGCCACCAAAAAAAGCAGAGGAGCCACCTCAGCGCTCTGGCAAACACCGTCCCTGCAAACAGAGGGGCTTTACCAGCAGAACACGGGCACTTCTGCGGGTGCCGCGGGGGGAGGTCCCTCTCTGCTCACGCTCAGAACAGCTTTGCCCTGGATGATGCTCGTCGTTCCAACAAACCGTATTTTCCCCCTCCCGGTTCCGCAGGCACAACCACCTAGTGAAAACGCCTGCTTCAAACAGAGAGGTTCACCTCTAACCTTTGTATCTGAGGAGAAGGAAAAGAGGCTCGAGCCCACCAAAGAGAAGCTCGCAGGCCACATAAAAGCCAAACGCACGTCCTTTAGTCATCGAACCCCAGAAGCTGGTGGTTTTTAGGCTCGTTGGTCTGTCAGAGGCACAGCCGAGGGCGGCCCTGCTGATACAGCAGGTCGCAGCTCCTGAGAATATTTCATCCCTCGGCAGCTCCGGGTCAGCCCAGCTGGGCTGGCAGCACCCTCGTGCCCCGATGCCGCAAGCGGGTGTGCCATCAGCCCGTGTCCCATCAGGTGTGCCATCAGCATTACCGTATGGAAAACGTAACTCGCAGAGTTCCTGATTTCAGCACAAACTCACTCTGATCGGCGCTCCCTCCCGCTGCCAGCAGCGCGGCCGAGTTCCAAAAGCCAAAGCTGGGCAAGAGGAAGGCAAGCGCAGAGCTAAAGCACCCACCAGCCCCTGACACCGTGTTCACTCACCATGCAGGAGGAGGATCCCAGAATGGGTTGGGTGAGAAGGGACCTTCCAAGCTCACCTGGTCCAACCCTGTCCCTGCAGGGAGCAGGGCCATCTGCAACCAGAGCAGGTTGCTCAGAGCCCCCAACAACCTCCCCTGCAATGGGGACAGGGATGGGGCAGCCACCACCTCTCGGGGCAACCTGGGCCAGGCTCTCCCCACCCTCAGCACCAACAACTTCTCCCTTCTCTCCACTCTCAATCTCCCTCTTTTTGGGCTGGTCCTGAGAACCTGATTTATTTCCAAAGATCTCCAGTACAATGCATCGATCTGCTGTCCTGCCTCCAATTCTGCTGTCTGGATTACATAAGGAGCTCAGTAAATACACACGTAACTCCCAGCAGCCAAGGAACAACAAACCAGCAGCAGTAGCAGGGCTCCTGGCCTGAGCTCGTCCGTCAGACCCAGCAAGGTGAGAGGCCCCCCAGGTCACAGCACCCCTGGGCTGAGAGCACGGCAGTGACGCCGCCTCCTGCCATCCCTGGGCTGTGCATCTGCATTGCGTCAGGCACAGAAAAATCCATAAGCTCCACGAGAAGACAGAGCGGAGCTTATCCCCCGGCCACGCGCCGAATTACAATCCCATGGGGTCAGGAGCCGAACGTCACCGTGACAAGCGTCAACCGCAACGGCGGAGCCAGGCTCTGCTCGTGAGGAACAGCAGCAGAGCTTCTGTGGTGGCTTTGAGGACACCCCACTCTTCAGTCTCCTCCCCAGAGAAGCACAAACCCTTTCCCTCACCCCCCCAGCCCCTCCATCCCCCGTTTTCCTCCCCTTCCCCGGCTGGGATCTCCTCTCGGGATGCTCAGTGCCCGCAGAGACGCGCTGGGCAAAGCGCAGCTGCTGTGAACCCCCTGCTCCCACAAAGCCAACGCGGCCAGGTCAGCTCTCGCTGTGCCCTTCCCCGCAGAGGTGCCCTGGGGCACAGCCTGATCTGCTGCTCCATCACCTCCCAAACCTCACCCCGCCAGAGCTCTGCTGCTGAGGCTTTGGCAGCAAATGAGCGGAGCCAGAAATCCCCATCTGGAGCGCTCTGCCTGAGGTAATGGCAGGTAACAGCGACAAAGTTATTGCTGGTGCTCGCAATTAAGTTAGCAAGACCTAATGAATGCAATTAAAAAGCCAAATCAAAATGCCTGAAATCCTAAATTTCTAGTAGATAAACAATTCATTTAGGCAGGAGATCTGAATAACGGGGATAACAGGCTCCCCGCGTTCATCTGGCTTTTAAGTCCTGATGCGAAAAAGGTTCATTGACATAAGTGGCACTTTCTTGTTCCTTAAGCCTTTCTGCAGCAGCAGATTTGATTACCCCGTACTGGATTGTAAGTCAATTGAGTGAGATGAGCGGGGAGTTGCTACAGCAGACGTTAATATAATTTTTGGAAGACTGCAGAATCGCTTTCAAACCTCACCGGGACGAGTAATTCATTACGAGATCCCTGACAAAGCCTGGCAGAGCTCTGCGCTGGCGTGAGCCCCGCCGAGGCTGCCCTGGGCTCTCGGGCAGCGGGAGCAGAGGTTTGGAGCCCAGCTTCCCTGCACCGTGCCAGCCCGGGCACGGAGAGCACGGCCGGGACCTTTCCTGGCACAGCGACAAGGCTCCTTCCAGCCCGAGTAGCGGATGTGAGCATTAAGGACCTATTTTCTAGACAGGAAAACAACACAATTGGACAGGAATGCGCTTCTTACTTTGTTCCCGCTGCATGACCTCACTTCTCTTTATTTTCGGTTTCTCCAGACCGCTCTGCACCTTCGGTTACCACTGGTCAACAGCCCTTCCCTTGCTGCCGCTGGCGCCTGCTCGACTTTCCAGCCCCTACTTCATCCCTTCAAAGCCACGTCCCCTCCTCGCTGGGCACTCCACCAGCCGCTGTGGTTTCTCCCAGCTGCTGGTAGGGTTGGTCGGGTTCATGCGAGCTGGAGAAGGGAGACGTGGGCATAGGTCAGCTGCCCTGGCGAGCCCTTGCCCAAGCAGCACCTTCCAGGTCCAGCCTCAACCAAGACCATCGGGAACAGAAACCTGGGTGACCTATTTCAGGGTGAAGCAGGTCTGGGTTTTTCTTCCACAGCTGATGCAAAGTACTTCTAAATGAACGATCATCGTAGCCATGAGCTCCCAAAGGATGCAGGTCCTGACTGACCTCTGGCCATGGCCACTCGTTCCCAGCTGGAGAGGACGACAAGTCCCATTTGGCAGCGGCAGATGCAGTGTGGGGGTAGCACAAGTGAACAGAGTTTTGTAGCGAAGGGAAAAGCCCAAAGCCCTGCACAAAAAATGCTTTCCTAAACAGAACGCTCTTCCACGCTGCCCAGAGAGACATCAGGCTTCGCTGTAAGGGAATCGCTAACGATGCTGCCCCAAAGAGAGCAGCTGTGACCATTTTGCAAGCAACACCATAACCAACCCCCTGCATCTGTAACAGGACGGGGGGAAAACGTTGATTACCATTGAGAGTTAACATTGTGAGGGGAAGAACAGCTTCATCTTGAAATGAGGATGGATGAAATGTAGGCACAAACCAGCCCCTGGCGAGAGCAGCAGGACCCCATCACAGACCCCTCCAAGCAGGCGGGTTGGGACCAGGCGCAGCAAAGCGCAAAGACAGCAGCATTACCGAGCGGGTTTGGTGAGCCGGGCAAGCGCCAGCTCCCTCCAGAGCCTGGGAAAGGAGGAGAAACCAGTCTGCACATCAGCGAGCTGCTGGCTTCTCTGCTTTACGTGCTCGGCATCGCGCAGGGCAGACGGCAGCCGTGTCACCAGCGCCAGCCATGCCACCGGTGCCAGCAGCGCCTGCAGCAGGTCTGAGCTGGCACAGAGCTCGTGCACGGCAGGACGGCTGTCCCCTCGCAGGGACTGGGGCTCCGGGGGGTTCCCGTGTCTCTCTGTCCCTTTCCACTGCGCCAGGCAGCCGAACCTGGCTCCTTTGGAGAGCTCTGTGCCGATTCTGCCCGGCACAGCTGCTGACCCAGAGCCAGCCGCGGGCTGCAGGCAGAGCATTGCAGAGCAGAGCAGAGGAGGGCCCGAGTCAGGCCTTTCCCGTCTGACAAAGAACCTTCTCTCGTGGGAAGTTGCGTTTTTCAAGTCTCTGAATGCAGCAAAGCCTGTTCAGCTCAGCCCCACACCCAGGGCTCCGGCTCTCCCCAGCGAGAGCCCCATCACCACCCTGAGAGGGGCTTGGTGCGGGAGGGGACCCGCTCCCTGCTCCCCTGCTGCGGGACGCGCGGCTTCGCCCAGAGCCCTCCCGAGGGGAGCCTGTTCCTGGGTGCCACAGCAGCGGAGCTTTGCAGGCAGAGCCCAACGAGTTTTGTCCCCCCAGGTATCAGTTTGTGAGGGTGAAGCTGTGCTGGCGCAGCTTTTCCAGCCCCCGGCCAGTCCCTCCAGGGGCTGCATTACACTGAGCGATCTCCTCTTTCTCATCTGAAAGATTTTTTCAGCAAGAGGTCATAGGCAGAAAGGTGAACCAGATGTTTCCAACGGCAGTTCCTGCCCGGACCCCTACTCCTATTTCTTGAAATTGCTGCAATTATCATACCAAGAAGTGTTTCATATGTCCGGACACGGTACTGGGGCCGGGCCAGGCTGCCTTTATGAGCGTTCATTACACAACGTCTAGCAACAGGAAGAAAAAACGACGGGGGTATTGCAATAAACTTCACGTGGCTCCAAGCCGCAGTGGAAACTGCTGAAATAATTATTGGTGCACAGGAAAGGCATCATAAAAAGAAAGATAAAAAGCATTATACCAACAGGAACGCCTCTGCTCCGCCGGGAAGTGCCTCCCACCAACCTAAAAGCTCCCGCTGGGAGGAGACCCCCCACGCCACGGCGCAGCAGGCACAGCACCGGCCCTTGTCCTCCCAGAGCCACCCGTGGCGGGGACGAGACTGTCCCCGGGCAGGGCTGCGGCTGCACCGGGCACACGGGCAGGGAACCGATGGAGATCCAGGGCAGGGGCTTGAGGGGTAACCCAGGAGGTCCCCGAGATACCAGAAAACCACAGGTAAAGGAGGACCTGCCAATATGGCTTGCGTGGGAACAACATCTTCTTACAGTCACTCACATGAACCTTCTCTGGAGGAAAGGCTGAGAGCCCTGGGGCTGCTTAGCCTGGAGAGAAGACTGAGAGGGGATCTGATTGATGCTGATCAGTATCTATCTATGTATCTATCTATCTATCTATCTATCTATCCATCCATCCATCCATCCATCCATCCATCCATCCATCCATCCATCCACCCCCCCACCTACTTTTGGTGTGAGGGTGTTGGAGCCTGGGCCAGGCTGCCCAGAGAGGTTGTGGAGTCTCCTTGTGTGCAGAGATTCCAAGCGCGCCTGGACACTGCGATGCTGGGCCCCCTGCTCGGGGTGACCCTGCTGGAGCAGGGGGGTGGCACCAGAGGAGCTCCAGAGGTTCCTGCCAACCCCACCGTGCCGGGATTCTGGGATT
>WEIS01060426.1:0-28678 GCA_013389965.1 Todus mexicanus | reverse complement strand
ATGTTCACTTGCATGCACAGACTCAATACAAGGTGACTGCTTTAACATCAGGAACAGAGCCCTGCAGCACAGGCAAGATGGCAGACACAGCTGGGCCAGGCTTGGTGAATTCATCCACTGCTCCCTAATGGGAAACATTTCTTGACATTTTTATAACTGTAGTTGTTCCTTTTGCCTCTAAATCTTTAAAGCTTGATGCTGAAATCAGGTTTGCATCATAAATCTCTTCCTTCTATCATAGCTTTGCCTGTCACTGCCAATACTCCGGAGCTGAGAGCTGAGTTCTGGCTGTGCTGGAACAGCGTAAGACAGCCTTGACTCTAGCTCAGCACAAATCATGGTGATGGCAGTGGAGCAAATTCAGGCACCTGAAGAAACCCTGCCAAACCTCTGCAGCTGGACGGGGCGGAGTGTGCCCGGGCAGCCCTGATGCTCTCCCTGCCCCAGATGGTGCAGCTACAGGAACAAATGTACTCCATTGCCAAGCGGCACCGTGTGTTTCAAAACAAAATGTCAATGAGCTTTCCAGATTAAAACATTAAAAATGTATGAGCAACAACTGTTGCACACAAGGGAGCTAATAACACTGGTAGGGTTTTTCCTTTTGAAAAGAGGTGAGGTCATTTTTAATATCAGTGTATTCATATGCGGTTATAGTTTCATCAAGTTGACAGCCAGGAAGACTCATTAGATCTTCATTTGACCTTACACAAACCCTTTTATTCTGCCCAGCTATTTCTCATTGAAGAGAGCTATAAGTCCCAAGGAAGTCAGTAGTGGAGAAAAGCAGCAAGTCTTATTCTGGAGCCATCAAAAAGCAAAGAATCCTCTTGCCTTTTTTTTTTTTTCCTCTTGATAATTTGCTCTAATGACTAAAATAATTAAAAAAAAAACCAAACCCCAAACCAAAACCAAATAAAAAACTCTATAAAAACATAACCCCCACACCTCATTTAATGTTACGTGGTTCAGCTTTCAGATACAGGCTCCTCTTTCACTTTTCTCTCCTTTTATAACAGAGTAAATTCTTCCCAGAAACATACTCATGGACAAAAAAACCCCACAACAACAAACAAACCAAAACAACTCAGACCTTTTTATGGTCAACGAAACACACTGAACCTTTCACACCTCGTATTGTAAAATATTTCCTCCCACCCCCAGATAATTTTAGCCTACTCATTCTCTTTTTCCTATCCTTTCAAAGTTTCAACACAGTATTTTGCTATTTGAGACCTGGCTTTAACGATCCTGCACATAAAAGTAAAATTACCTCTTTTCCTGTTATTCACTCCTCTCTTGTTTATACATTTACAGACCACATAAACTCCTTTTGTCAGGTCATCACAGCGGGATCGATGTGCAGAGGCTTTCAGAGCTCTGCTCCCTTCATGCCAAGAGCGCTACCTGCACCTCTGCATGCAGCGCTGTGCCCTCACACAGGCCAACGTGTAGTTTGATGGATTCCTCATCCCCTTTACCAAAATATTCAGCTTCCTCAGTGCCAGTCTCCTTTTGTCTTCACTGCATCGCTCTCTCTTGATCTTCACAGTTTGCAAAAATTTTTCAGCTTGTGTTTTTCAACAGTGGAGAGCTTCAGTACTTCTGCTTAACACTAATGTGCCCCAGAAACCACGGGTCCATTCAGTCCCAGTTCTCTATCTACAGCTACTTGTTGAGCTCTGTCAGGCACTTTGTAATCCATTTAATGTGTATTCTAATGTTACTGAATAGAGCTAATGCTTAATCAGCCCTCTATTCAGTGCCAAGTAAAACACCTCACGAAAGTGTAAATGCACTAAGTTTATACAGTCGTTTTTGTCAAGCAGACATGTAATATAATCAGAGTGAAAATTAGGTCTCTTTGACATAGTTTCCCATAAAACCATGTCATTTAGACTGCTTATTAATATACTTTTAGATAATTTTTAAAATTATTTAACCCAATATTATTATGAACTAACTAGCCTGCTTGAGTCTTAGGAAATACTTCCTCATAACAACCTCATCTGTAAAAATGATATAAATATATTTCATAGGACTGGGTGAGTGTTAGCTAGTTCAGAAGGCAGCTTTCTACTTTCAGGGAAATTGGACTGGATTTGCTACCTTTTGGAAGGGTTCACAGGTAAACTGGGCTTTGATGGGGCTAGATTTCTAACACAGGGGCTCAAGACCCTGTTCCTCTCAGTACTCCTTCACATCTGCCCTGGTTACAATGCCTTACTAGCTCTCATAAGGTAAACAAACTAAACCAAAACTCTTCATTATAATTTTCTGTAATTTGCAAAGGCTCAGAAACAACTTTACCAAAAGGAAAAAAATGTGACTTGATGCTTTTCTGCATGAACCTGTCAGCCATTGCTGCACATGATCGTGTGATTTAGGGCCCCAGATATATCTGCTTTTTAACTACATTAACACAAAGATAGAACCATAATTTTATGGGCTGAAGGATTGACATGTTTAAGAAAGGATCCAGATTCCAAGAGGATTTTTATGCCTAGTTTCAACATAAGATCCATCCACAAAGACTAACATTTCTTTGTACCAAAATCTACCACTTTTTGTTCAGACCAGGTTATTTCAAAGGAGCCTGAAGGTATCTGTGAACCTCATTCCCTTTCCCATTCACCACCCTACTCCTTTAAACAAGTTCATTTTGTCCTGCCAGAGCTGCTGTTGCCTACCTCATCAAATAATAACGAAACCTCAAGGAATTCAGGAGAGAGCTGTATGTTTTGCACATAAAGACACAATGGCTTCTAAGTGCTCCTACTGTTATTCAAAAATCATGCAAAATGATGCTGAGGCAGGGAGTAAAGCAAGGTACAAAACTGAAGCCTTCATAGCTCCCGAGCATACCTCATTTGCTCTGCTGTCAGTAACTCAAAACCCCAATGAAAAGAGGAAGAAAAAAAAAAAAAGACATAAAAGAAAAGAAGTAATTATATGCAAGCCACTAGAATTATCACTTTGCTTTTGGCAAAATATTGACTCTTGAATGATCTTTGTCAAATCTCATAATAAAACAGCCTCCAGGTGATGAATCTTGCCACAGGCATTAAATAGAGTGCTGCTGGAAAAGGAAAAGAAGGGAAATGGAAAAGGTGGCTTAATTTTAATTAAGTGAACTACTTGTGTCTGCATTTGGTCACAGCTCTCATGATTTGGAAAAGTAGGATGCTTGAGGGTTTGAATTTTGTTTGTCTTAAATATTCGTAGTGTTTTAAACATCTTCTGCGCTGGGTTTGGTGGACCTGATGGTAAATGGCTGGAACCACCTCTGATATTTACGGCAGTGTACAGCCTCAACAACAGCACACTTGAGGACGCTTGGTGAAAACCAAAAATCAGAGCAGAAAACTTACAGTGAAGGCTCTTCTGGGACCCCTAGTACAGGGAGCTGAGCGCACTTATTGATTTCAGGGGGGAGATGGATGAATGTGCAGCATGTCTGTATCAGCAATCCAGGCATTTTGGACTAGTTTTGCATGCTGACATTTCACTGTGACCTGGGTTTTTTGCACAGGTTTTAACCCAACTATTGAATCTAGGAAGGACAGTGCTATGAGCAAGGAGTAAGCAGTGGGGAGGAAGAAGAAGAAAGTATTTGTTATTTAGAGCAATAATTTATCATTTCCAGACAGTACGGCAGGATAAAGAATAGTCTCATGGATAAAGAATTGGTTTGAGACTGAGAGAAACAGGTCTGTCCCAAGCTTGGCTGCACCCTTCCTGGGAGATCTTGGACCTGCCAAATAGAGACATAAAATGGAAAAAAATACGCCCTGCCCCAGATGTGGTCAGAGTGCTGGTCCATGCCATACCGACAAGCTCTACTGCAAAGCCCTAGTTAAAGTCCCAGGGAAGAAATTTATGTTATATAAAGTAACCTGGATATTTTCATCATTTAAAAAGAGCCATAAGCAACGCTGAGATATTCCACACACAGTTTGCCATATTCAGTTTCACTCTAATCACTAATCAACATTAATTCAACATTAACTTAGGACTCGACTCCTTCACCCAATTCGTGTTGGCATCAGGCAATCCATCCAATAGTCTCTCCCTCAGACTTCTTTTTTTGGAAGAGATTTTTAAAAATCACTTTAAGTGATTTAAGAATACTCCTAAATGTCAGCTGCAGGCAGGAGAAGATAGTTATTGGTCTGATTTTAAAGAGAATATTTGGCTCAGTTTCTTCCTCCTACCCTGCTAATCACTGATGTATTTTTAAGTGAATCCTAAAATACACACCAGGAAACTCTATTAAATAAAAATCATGAATGGCATGCAGACTGTTACTATTACTGTGCATATTGCTATTACTGTGCATAAGAAGATAACAAGACTCAAGAGACTGCCCTTTACATTCTGCTGCTCTTGCTAACTACAGATCTGGCCCAGCAAATGCACACGTTCCACGAAGAAGAGAGTACCACGAGCCCTAAATAATATGCCTGGAAAGAGGCTGGAGGAATAAGAGATAGAGAGATAATTGGGATGCCATGAGCTGCAGCTCTCTGTGTTCTCAATTAACTAAGTGATTGGACATGCACAATCAGAAATCCCGAACGCGTCGTTTGTAGGTTATCGGCGATATCGGACATCAGATGGAGCGGCGCTGGACTCCCCCTGCCAACAAACTGGGGAAAAGAATTAGAATTCTGAAAGCTTTTTAAAGCCAGACTCTCACCTCAAGACAAAATAAAAGAAAAGCTTTTAGATCATTCCTGGCAGAGGAGTTGGAAAGCTGCCATGCTCAGACAGAGTAACTATGGTAATCCATATCAGGTTGCAGAAATCATCTTTAGCATACAGTCTTTTAAGCCCTCCAAGAAGCTTTCTTCCTAATCTACTTAAACATAAAAAATAAAGGGTGCTTCAAGGTCAAACAGTACCAATAATGAGATCAAAGATGCTGAATGGGAAACAGGTTGAGGGTCCACGTCCCTGAGCACCAACTGCTCTCTCTGAGGGGAAGGAGAGCTCTGAACCAGGAGGCAGTAGCTGGGTAGGGAATGGACATCTTTGTCTTGTGCTCCGCATTGCCATGTGAGCTTGATCAGCTTTCATCTGCAACGACGCACTGCACAATTAAGATGCACTGCAGAAAACCTATGTTTAATTGCTTTGATTCTTAGGTGATTGAGAGCTGAATACGAGTGTGTTAAAATTACTGAACACAAAAGGCCTTGATTCTGTTCTGTTCTGTGCCGGTGTAAGTGATGCCCAGGATTCGCCTTCGTGGGCATCTGAGGATTGCTGTAGCTTATTTACGTAGGCAGGCTCAGCCCTCGGTGACAGTCCAACTCTATTTAAATATTTGGGGTTGCAGTGTGCCTGGTCTAAAAGAATTTGACTCTATTGTTCACTTAGGCAGAATTAAAAGCGTAGAAAATCAAATTCCATTATTTTAAAATTAGTTTAAACTCCACTACTTAATTCCCCATGCTACACATAGACCAAACTTTTGCCCTGCTTCACCCTGTGGTGTGTGCACAGCAGCCTACATGATCATCTATTCACCTTCATGAGTATTCCTCACGTATTTGAGGGACCTCTGCACCTCTCAGAACACCGTTGAAATTAAAGGCAAATTAGTATTGTTTGGAGCTGGAGCCGAAAAAGATCAAGAGGAGCAAATGTGGCACAGAGGCAGTTGAGGGAAAAAGCAAGATATGACCTATAAAGAGTCTTAGATGATGAAGTCCCAACTGGTTGTACTGCAAGGAAGATATACCAGACTTCCTCGAGTCTCTGCTGCTTTACTTTGCTGCCTGCTGAGCCAGACAGCAGCTTTCTCTCCTTGCAAAGATGAGAACATCTCTGATGAGTCCAACACAATGTCAAAACTGAGAACTGTTCCACATCGTTCTTACGCTAAAGGGCCAAAATCTTAGAGATCAGGCGTCTATCACTGAATGTATGACGTCTTTTCTCTCTTTTTTTTTTTTTTTTCCAATAAGTCCAGCTGACATTTTCCTCCATTACGTGGCTGGCTTTTCCTTTCGTCATACACCAAATGATTGTATTTGCATGCACAAAGCAAGTGGATGGTTATGTGACTGGTTTGTTCACATGAATACAATACAGAGCAAACATCTGTGTTTGGGGGAAAAAAAAATAGATGTCCAAAAAAAGCACACTGGTAAAAAACCTCAATAATGATAGACACAGCTTTGCAGATGCTTTGAAAATCAGGGCTAAAATACCAATTTTTCTTATTCTGTGTTGCCATGACAAGATGCTGAATGGCTATGATTTCAGGAAATCCATAACTTAACTTTATTATGTTACATCTAACAGTGCTAAGCATATTTCTTGGATGTGGGTTAAACATTAAACTCATTATACGTCAAAGTGGTTTTAGTTCTTATCACTTGTCTGTAATTTGATATTACAATTTAGATCATTCTCCTCAGCTCTCAGGTGCAGTAGCTGGAGGAATCCCTAACCTGCAATTTGGAAGGGCAAAAAATAATTATATGCAATCAGAGTTTCCAAGAAGAGGATCTTTTTACGTGACTGCAGAGTTATAGGTGAAGGACAGTCAGTTATGTCCTCCAAACATGTCTGAAAAAGTTGCTGGCAGCACCCAGAATACAGCAGGGGCAAATAATTTGTTGTTCACGGTGTCTTTTTTAATCTGCTCTTTTTTATTTCTGCTGTGCTGTGATCTCACATTGTTGTTATGACCACCAACCCAGTCCCTAATGCTCAGTTTTGCATGCTGTATCTCTGTGGCTGCTCCCTGGGGAGGCAGCAAAGAATTAGAGGTGTTGGATAGGGCCATGATGAGGGAGGCAGCAGGAGCATGGACCAGGGACCATCTTTCATGACTGAGGTGCCATGTGCCAAGCTCAGCTATGGATGTCCCGGGAGAGGGTTTCACTCTCAACTGAGTGACCAGTTTGGTCTCTTCTAGGATTAGCTGCTGCTAAGTACAAAGCAGCAAGTGGAACCAGCTTCAAACTGCTATTTGCAAATATTTAATTGCATATGCAGAGTCGTGCTAGGCTTGGGGTCATCTGCCCTCGATTTTTTTGCCTTCTCCTTGGACTCAGCTATTCACACAGGAAGAGGCAGTAATTCACCCATCTAGAGACATCATAGTGAACTTCAAGACTTGTGGATACAAAAGAGAAAACTTACAGCTCTCTTTTGACAGGTAAAACCAGTAATGATGAGTAATATATCATCCCATTTCTATGACAAGTACTGCTTCATCAAGAAAAGCCTAATAAGATTTTTACATCATATTCATTAACTTTTTCCAGAGCACCTCATCCCTGTTTACACACGAACTGGCCACACAGATGCTACTGAGAGTATGTTTTGCCCACCCTTCTGTCTATAAAAGCAAGTCTGGAGTCCATAATGCCTCTTATCTGTATCCTTAACCACATCCTCTTCCCCTTTCCATATACATAACTAAGAAGATGCTTCATCTGCAGCAGAAGGAGATGACACCAGCCCAAGAACCACAAGCAACTTTATCAGCCAGTGAGATGTCTTAGTCATCAATTGCAATCCAAGCAGCCACAGGCAGCAGCAGGTGAGATCAGGAGAGAAGCAAACTTGGATGTGATCAAAAGCCCACATCTGCCATTACTTCCCTCAGCTGTAAAGCTCTGAGGCGACAGGTTTCTCACCCTCTCTGTTCAGCAGAGGGAGAGATTCCAGGTCTGAAAGCTGCTGCAAGCTCTGCCAAACAGCAGGCAAGAGTGAAAATAAAGACGGTGATTGCACCTGCAAGCGTGGGTTGGAGTTGCCGTGTGTTACAGCCACAGACTCTGCTGCAGCACCTCCAGCTGTGAAGCAGCAGCACATCCAGTGCCTGTTGAGAGCAAGCCACACTTCCCATGGGAGGGGATGAAAAGTAACACCTTTCCCATAAATGAAATTTGCTTATTTTTGTTGTATGAACATTTTTTAGCACACACATTTGGGGGACATGTCTGCTCAGATAGCTCTGCTGGTGGCTTCTGAGCAGACTACTTGCAGGAAGACCCACGTATCCTCTCTGTCTATTCTTTTCCAGGTCTGTGAGCACTTTGGGACACGACTGTACAATAGTATAGTGCCTGGCTACCCAAAATCTCCCTACAGCCTCCTCCAGTTCAGGTTTCTGAGGAAGAGAGCAATGCAGGCAGGAGTGCGGCTCCACAGGATCCCTCTGCAAGAAGACAAGTACAAGCACTTTCATTCTTCCCTCAAGCTGTCCCTTGTACACACCCTCACAAACAACAACAACAAAAAAAACACAACAAAAAAAAGCAGGCATGGAGTGTCAATGAGTATTTAATTAATGAAATACCCTGCTAAACTGAGCATCCTTTGAGGAAATAACATCTAGGGAGCAAAAGCATGAATGACACTCTAACTGTCAGCTTTATGGATGTCTGCTGTTGGGATATGGCTCCTTCAGCTGTGATGGAAAGAGCTTATACTCTCGGAAAGATATATAAGAGCTGATGCACACACTTCTTGTATGCACATTTTCCACCTGGAAAATGTCTGTGAAGATACGGTCTGCTACACTGTGTCTCTGGCACAGGAGGGAGAAACAGATGGAGAGATCGTCTAAAATCTTTTGTTCTCCATAGTTAATAACCTGGAGCTCTTCTAATATCTAACACGTGTAGGTTGGCTTCATCTCTGTGTGCATGCTCTTCAGAGGAAAACCAACTACATTCACTGCTTGGCTAATAGGAAAACGTGCAACTGTTTTACGAAGAGAAATGGATAAGCTCATCAAACTGTTGTGTCCTTTATGAAATGCTGTTTACAGCAGATCTGTCATGAACATCAGTAACTCACCAAGCTGTCTTAGCGCAATATGACATTTTAGTGCCAATGAAATTGGGAATGAAACCAGCCACATTTTGACACAAGTTTAGAAATTAGGAAAACCTTTCTTTTTTCTTTTTTCAAAACTTGAACACTGTTCTAGTGGAAAACTGCAGTGCTTCTGAACAAAGAATTTTCAGCACATCATCTCATGCTCAAAATATAGCACTGGGCTTATTTGGAATTAAACAAAATTTTGAAATTGCTATTTTTCCCTTGAAAGAAATGTCCATTTCAGTCCAGCTAAGCAATAATAGAATATTGCTGGTGGAAGAAATTTCCTTCCTAACCCCTACAGAGTTTGTTGTACACTCTAAAATACATGATTTTATTATCCTTAATTTACCATGCAAAGCTACAAAAAGCAGTGGCCATAAAATTATCCCTCTCTCGTTAAAATGCAGCTGGAATACACACCCTCCTTTGATAGTGGATTCCAGAGGAGGACTTCACACTGTGTGAAAAATCAGTCTTACTCCCATCCATGAAGAGCAGGTAACACTGACTGACAGGAGGCAATCAGAGCATCTTCCCAGCTCTTGCCAAAATGCACCCTTCAATAGCTGTAACAAAAATCTGTAGCTCCTACAAAGTCCTTA
This sequence comes from Todus mexicanus, assembly GCA_013389965.1. Taxonomy (NCBI): domain Eukaryota; kingdom Metazoa; phylum Chordata; class Aves; order Coraciiformes; family Todidae; genus Todus; species Todus mexicanus. The sequence goes on along the minus strand of WEIS01060426.1, from coordinate 19,223 downwards.
TCTGACATTGGAGCCCATGGCTCAAGGAACTGAGCCATGGACTCCCAAACGAGATAAATTTTTTAGTCTTTCTCTATTAGGAGTTGCCATGGGAAGCCAACGTTGCTCATTCAGCCTGCAGCTCACAATCTCTTGTTCATAAGTCATCTACTTTTCTATGATTTAGAGGGAATACAGATTTTTCTTGGGACACCAGGACTCTAGGGAATTACCTGTAGTTAAACATCTGACTAATGGCTCATTAAGAATCAGCAACAGTGTTTATTCAGTCCCTGAGTGTGGTTTTGCAATTATGTGCTTTTGAGACTGCAGGTGTGTGAAATATTCATAACCCAAATGGAAATATGATGGGAGTGCAGTTTACACTTACTCAAGGGCTAGCTGTTCTGGATTATAAATATAAAACAGAAAAGTAAAAGTGCAATTATTACTCTGCCCAGGGAGTTCCCAGACACTCACTAGACTCTTTACAGACATATTAAATACTACATTTCTGTCCCAAATAATTTATTCTAAGTGGCAGAGCCTTCTGGCCCCTTCATGCCACCTCTGGTACATGCTACAACTAGATGCGAGGCTTGCTTGTAGAAGTAACATTCATCCTCAGACTACTCATATTGTAACCACTGTAAATCAAAGGGGCTGTGCTTCTCTGGGGGCACAGTAGGGGAAGAGAGGAGAGAAAGAGAGAAACATGGCTCTTGGCTGGTTCTGTCTGCTAGGTTTCTGGTCATATATTGAAAAAACAGTGTTAGAGCTTAAATTCTGTTTAATGGTGAATTGTTCATTACCCTCATCCCTTAGCTGAGGCCAGAAGGACAGAGGGTTTGGCCTCTCTCTCCTGCATACGACATTCTCCTGCCATTTGCTCCATCAGTTCCAGAGCACCTGTGAACATTGAGCAGCTGCAACTTTTGACCACATGCTGGCCAGCTAGCAACAGATTACAGGTAATTTTAAAATACGCAACCATAATGCTCTAGTTTTAAAGATGAAACAAGGACTGGAGAGCAGCAGGAGGGACGGGGGGATTGTACTCAAGACGAGTTTCCCCATAGACTTCAGATGGGGAAAAACTTCCAAAACAGTTAATATCTCCTGCTGCTCTAAGTATCAAGCCTTCCCAAAAGCTGCTTCCTTTTCTAATTTATTTTATGCCATTGTTTTTTAAAAGGGTCATTTCAGAATTCCTCTGGGTCCTATATATGCTGTGCTACCACCTTGCAGAGGCTCTCAGTGGCACCGTACAACTAAATATTAGCCACAGGAGAACAGGAACAGATAGCGAGGAAGAAATAATTCTAAAAGCGGTGAAGCATCAAACGCAAGGAACTCAGGAGGAAGCTGACAGATGAAGGACTGTGCAGAGTCCCTAAATGCAAAGTACATTTCTGAAAGGGCACTTTCTTACAAAAAGCATGTCTCTAATAGTCTTTCTCCACCACAAAAGGGAGAGACTGATTTGTTTGCCATCGCTGATTGTCTGATGTAAAGTGCTTTATATTAGCTTAAAAAAAATGCAGTCAAGTGCTTCCAGATGGTGGGAGGCAGCAGCAGGATGGCCACAGCCAGGCAACGCCTGGTGTCTGCTCCCCCCTTTCTGCAGGTACGGTGCAGAGCTGGTGAGTACAGCCTGACACTGGAGGCTACTCCCAGCTGAAGACCCCACAACTTTGGGCTGAACACTACTATAGTTTTTGAAAGATGCCAAAACCTTTTTTTTAAAAAAAGTATTTAATGTTGAGAGACTACAATCTGTAGCAAGGTGTTCCAGCATTTATTACTAAACCCATTTGCCTTTTTTCTATTCTGAGAGTTTCTCACTCTAGTTCCCAGGCTTGGATCATGTTGTGGTGTCCTCCATGACCTCCAAGGGTCCTCTGCTGCCAGAAGTCCCTCAGAGTTAGTACTTGTAAGATCCCTCTCAACTTCTCTTGGAGAAGCTAATGAGTTTGAGCCACTTTTAATCTATGAGCCAGAACTTCTAGAACCCAAACATTCTTGGGTTTTTTTCAGAAGTGTTTCTAAATTTGTCACATAGCGTCACAAAAATGGTCTGTTTTTATTACTCTATACAGAGATAATATCTGCAGGAACTCATTCTTCTCCAGTTCACACATTGAAGGTTCCTATTTAATTTCTCAGCCACTGCAGCCAGCTCACATTGAGGTGTTTATCATTTCAGAAATACAGTCATCTCAGCCAGTAAGCATGACCTATTTTCTTGGTTCCTGGACCTCATATTTTCTGCTGTTCAAATGAGCCTATAGCTCATTGGATCCAAATCACCCTGAAGAACTGATTTATTGTTTACTAATCTGCTTGGTTTTCCACATTCTGTGATTTTTGTCATTAGTATTTGGATATTTTCTTCTAGCTCATCAATAATGATGCTCTATGACACTGAACCAAAAATAGGTTGCTGGTCAACTGAGGAGAATCGGCCACACTGAGTGTTTGTTCCCTGCTCCCAGTCACTGTAATGTAGCTAAAATACCTGTAAAAAGTGAAGGTGTTTTGAAGGCCCATTAAAAAAACTTTTGGAAAGCCTCCAAAACAGAAAAAGGGAGATTTCTGTACCATTGAAAATCAAACAAACAAAACCCCCTAAACTAAACAAATAAAACCCCCAAATAAAACCAAACAAAACTCCAAAACAAATAAAATAAACAGCAGTAGCAACAACAGCAACAACCCAACAAAGCTTGAATCTGTTTTTTTGCTTTGAACAGCCTTTTTTTCTTATGAGAAAATACATTTTAACTATTTCAAGGCTTTTAAGTCCTGAATGATAAAGACACAACAGAGGAGTCATCCCATCATTGTTTTGTTAACTCTTTCTTAATGCTGGTATATAGGCAAAAATCTGGGAGAAAATTCTTCTTGATATAGTATCTCTCATCCCTTCAAATTTGAGGAGAGCCACCATTTATTCTCAGCTGTCATTACTAGCAAAATAAAATAGGAAGTCTGGAAAAAAATCCCCTCCAATCTTCCATCTTCTTCTCTTTTTGAAGCTGTACGTTTGACAAGTTCTAGAAATATGAAGTCTCCAAAAATCAACTTTTTACTTTAAGTATAATACCATCTTATTTTCATTCGAACTCTGGTCAAGCCTTTCAATCTAATGCAGAAAAGCATTCAAGAATATGCCAAATGTTAAGCAGTAGCATTATTTATTGAAGGATTGTTAGTGTTAATTTTTTAAACATATAAAATTAATACACAATGGTAGTCCCCAACCCATAGAGCATCCACCACGAAGCAACCCAAAAGTGGGTTTAGGGCGCTGAGTTAGTGACAAAAATAGCAAGCAAACTGCAATTCTTAACCAGTCTTGCACTATAAATATCTTCTGCCACCTGACTGGGGTATTTGTGATGTGATTCTAGGAAAGACAAGCTTTGAAACAGCTTCAGAAGATGAAGCTAAGAGAAGGATGTGTTCATACATTTGCTTACAAGTGTTTTTATCTTTACAGGACCCAAAAGCAAGCGCAGAGAACCATACTGTGAGCACTCTCAGGGACACCACATATTTAACTTTAGGTGTGTACTTGCACCAAGATAAATCAAGACTCCTGGAGGCTTGTCTCTCTAACTCTTATTTTTACCACAGGGACTTGTTGAGTTGCTCAGCCATTTGTGGTTGTCCTGTTGGCAGACAGCTTCTTAATACATGAGATCTTTCTAAGATTGACACAGAGAAGGTCATAGGTTTTTCCTCAGCTGTGTGATTAATGCTCTTCAAGGCTTCAAAAAATATATAGCAAAAGATAATAATTGTCAAGGTTTAGGTGTATGTCTAGTGAATTCATTGCTACCTTTAGGAGACAATTTGCTATACCTCTGATGGAGTAAGACAGTCTTGTAAACAAAATAATCTGTAATGAATATAACAGGAAAAGAATGAGGCTTTTGTCCTCATTGCCAGATGAAATATCTCCTTCTTCCCCCCACCCCCTCCTGCCTCCAGTGTAGGAACACATCAATACTATATCTGAGTCCTGCCTCTTAAATAGTGGGAAGTAGAATCATTTTGCAGAACTAAAATGTGTTTCTGGAAGAGGGAGAGGTTCAGTCTGAGAATTCACTAACGGCATCATTAAAATTAGAGTCCAGTTCCCAGGATCTGCCCTGCAGTCCCCCAGAGCAAGGACAACACTGTGCTCAGTGCCATCCTGAGTCAGTGAAGGCTCATCCTTCCCGTAGACAGGAGAATCTGTCCCTGGGAAGCCTTTCTCCATTTCTTTTGTCTAAAAACTTTAGCCAGGAGTCTGAGGTCTCTTCATTGTCACAACATCCAGAGCAGATCTGCCCTTCATTTCAGGGTTTAAAAAAAAAAAAGAAGAAAAAAGAAAAGAAAGCAACCAGTGCTCTAATTAGCAGCTCTGCTGACTTCTTCTGGATTGTGAAGTATTGAGGAGTCACAGCCAACCTTTGATTTAAAATCAAGAGGGCTACAGTCTGGCCTTCCTTTGAGAAACAGTGGTTTCTGCACTCAGGTACTCATTAGGAAGGAAGCTTTTAGCGCCATACATATGCTTTATGAAAAGGCTGAACTTTTTAATAGATGAGAAGTTACACCTAGATGTTCAATTCCACCCCTTCTTTCTCTGTGCCCACTGGAGATCTGTGGGGATGGGGCAGCAATGTCTCTGCTGCACCATTTCCTCAGTTCAGTGTGAGCAAGTTCTAGACAGAGAAAAGCCGATGCTGAGATGAAGGTTACTTTGCTACTTATATAAGGGCTTTCTTTTTTTTTTTCCTTGACTCCTCTGTTACGAAGGCTTTTCAAAATCCACAATAGGCCCAATTTAGCCCGACCCTACACCGAGTGCCTTACAGCATCTGTGAGAGCAATTAAGCAGCACTATTCCCCAAGCTGTCTTCTCCTCAATTATGTTGGCAAACAAAGAGGCGTGACTGTGTAAGACCCTCTCTATTAAACAAACCAGGCCTACTTATTTTTGCTTTGATCAGGGGAATGAAGTCAGCAGGGAACAAGAAAGGCAAAGCAGCACGTTCTCTCTTGGACTTCTGACGTTTACAAACAAAAAAAAATAAAGAAGGGAGAAAGAAAATAATGATGATGTGCAACTTGAAACTTAACCCATCTTTCCTGCAGAGCACCAGGTACAGCAAGTAACACGTAGAAGAGCGGAGCCTCGGGTTCCTGGGACTGGAAACGGGGTGGCTGTTACTGTTAGCGTAACAAAAATCAAAGAGAAATTTTCATGGGGAATTTATCTTTCAAATTCCTGCTTTTTTTTTTTTCAGAGGAGCTCATAACAGGGTGATCTATTTTTTGTATCCTTTTCTGCTTCAAATGCAGCAAGAGATAGTATTAATTGCTGTGCCTCTGCCTCATCATCTAAGAAAAGTGTCAGGAGTCACAGTAGCTCCAGTAAAGCCCCATCATATGGAAAACCTGCACAAGTTAGCTGGTCAACTTCTTGGCAACATGTCCAGGATGAACGAACAGGTGGCTTTTTCAGGGGGTTGGTTTTTTTAAATTAGATTTTTTAAAACATTTTTTAAACATTTTTAAATGTGCAAAAGGAGTGGATACACAGCAACGGAAACAGAAGCTGCTTCTGTATCTGCAGAACTGTGTCGTGGTGCATGAAGAGGTAGTGATGGCTGGGGAGATGGCAAACTGACATTATAGCTCTTTATGTAAAAATTTGCTCTACCATTACTTCATTTTAATCTCCTATTTATTACTGGTTGCATCTGCTTATAAATTAGAATAGTAAGTTCTCTGGAGCTCTTAATGGCACATTTGACTGCTGCTTTGAAAGATCATCTGTACAGTCAACAAAATAATATTAATGGGTCATTACTCCAGTAAAGCAAACTGTGGAATGCTAACAGCAGTAGCACTGAAAGAATGGTGATAATGAACTCCTGGAAATTCTCTAGTGCCTGATATCAAAACACGTTCCAAATGAGACTGGTATCTCTTACCCCATTTTACACCTGGGGAAACTGAGAAAAGGAGAAGTATCTGGATTGTTAAATAATAACGCAAGCAGATGTTTGAAGCTCAGAAAGTGAAATTGATATTTGTCACAGGCCTTATTCTAGAGTTTTTGATTTCCCACCATCTTCGCTTTTTGAGTCTGAGTCTCTGCTAGCTCAGGAGGAAGCTTCTCTGAAGGAGAGGAAAAGGTTGTACTTGCCCATTGCCACCCTCATGTCACCCCCATTTGCTAGCTCACACCAGCAGTCTTGCAGCTCTCTAGAAGCATCCTTCATCTCTAAATGAGCTCATTTCCTAAAGGCATGATGTGTACGCTGATCTTTTTTTTTAGGGTTTTCCTGGATGGAGATATGTGGGAAAATTAATCCAAAAATCCTCTGTGAACTTGCTCAGAATCAAAGCAGTCTCAACTGGTTTAAGTTAAGCTAATGAATGTCTGACTGAGCCTATCTGCACAAAGCTTTTGGTGCCATTTGAATCATCCACTTTATAATAACTTTAATTTTGGACCAACGGCATTACAGACAAACCCTCTCAAAATAAAGGAGAAACACCAGAAAGACAACAGGATGCAGGTAACTATCAAGAAACATTTTCATAGCAACTACTCTACAAATCCCATATCTTGTAGTTCTGACCGGGGAAGACAAAAGGAGTCTGCATCAGAGATTTCTAAATAATCAAATCAGGATTTTAGCAATTCAGAAACGCACCAGAAGCTGCTCTGGGTCCTCGCTTCTGGGGGAGAACAGAAGAGAGAGTGACTCAATGCAGATGCTATCAGTACAGGAAACCTGCACTTGGACAGGGTGCTGAGGAAAGAGGAGCTGCAGATGTTGAGAGATGTACAGCAGTAAGAAAATTAGACTTCCAATAAAATCACCTACCAGATTTGTCACCACTCTCATGGTGTAAACGCAAACTTGGTGACATCTGATTGAGTTCCTAAAGCTCCAGCATCACCTTGATGCAGTGTGAAAAAGTGTTGTGTGTCCTTTTGACCATCAGACCTGTGAATGCCACTAACAAGGAGGCTGCACTTCAAACACCTGCTTGAGAACTGCTTTTTGAGTAATCAGTTGGGATCCTTAGCTTTGACTCAAAAAATCTCCGACTCTCATGTCTGGAGAAAAACACCTGAAAACGTAACTCCCTTGGGACCCAAATTAAAAGACAAATAATTTCAGATTTCATCATTTTCTTTTGACCTTTTCTTAATTTCTCATGAATTTCAAACCTGTCTCGTCACGGTTATTCAGGATCCTGCTCTCCCTTCCCAGTGCTGGAAGATGGGGTCCAGCAGCACATTCTCAGGAGGAAGCCCAGCCTCCAGGGTACTTTTCTCTCCCAGAAGGAGGGACTGAGCCTGCAGCAGCTGTACTTGAAATAGTTTAAAAGCTAGGTTTTTCTGCTAATCTGCTTCATTTGAACAGAAGCAGCACAGTCGGTGCTGGAAGCATACCAATTCCTTGGAGAAATACTTGAGTTTCTCTCAGCTTTTGAACCTAAGCATCATTTTTTGATCTACCCTGTATGCTCTCACTAGATCAATGTATCTTGACACCAGTTCCCTCTGCTGAAACAGGGTCATCGTTCTCCCCACACAACTAAACATCTCACCCAGGCTCTCATCATTTTATATCACAGATCAACTCTAATTTTCTTTTTACTAACACAGAAAACTGCCATTTTGCTCTGTTTGTGTCCTCTGAGTACACCACTGTAAAGACAATTTTCTTAGCTTCACTTCAGACACTGCTTTTCGCTTCTAGATAGTCCTCCTCTCACTTCCCTTCAGCGGACACATTAAACCTAAGCCTCTTGGTCTGTATTTTCAAGGCGCTTCACAACTTATATCTGCCTTACCCATAATTTTTCACTGAATTTCAAGAGATCAGCTCTCACCTTCAATCAGCCCCAGTGACAGATGGAAGCAGCCCCAAATCCTTCCCCCACCCTCCTCAATACAGCAAACTAACATGAAACAGGAATGCCTCCCTTCTGTACCAGAGACTCTGGCAGATGGCACCACCCTGTTTATTACAGGATAATCCTTTTTTAAAGGAAGATAAGGAAAAAAAAATACACGGAAAGTTTAATGAAGTCTTTGAAATGGAGTTTCTGCATCTTTGCACAGACTGGAAGTCAGTCCCTGCTATCATACGTGCTGCATTGTATTATCTCTCTATAAACTTACCGAGCTGTGGCTTAGAGGTAGTTGGGGTTTTGTTTGTTGCCATTCCTACCAAAAAACTGCTCCAGCTTCCCTGTCCTGATGGCTAGAAAACTTCTTTTGATTTCCAGTGTGAGTTTATTCATGACCATTCATTCTTACGATAACAATGTTCTCCAGTGCAAATAGTCCTTTCTCCTCCCTGATGTTTTTACACGGAGTAATCATGACCCTGCTAAGCCTTCCTTTTGCTATGATCAACAAGCCACACTCCTGAAGCCTTCTTTTGTAGATCAGACTCCCCATTCTCCTGATGTCCATAATACCTCCATCTGTCTGCGGCCCTGTTTTAGTTCACAGGTTTCGAGCGTAGATATTCCACAAATGGCTGTATCAAATAATGATGTTAACAGCTCCTTATCTACACAGCAAACATTTCTCCTGATGTATCCTATATTCTTTTCACAACTCATCACAACAGTGGGTATAAAAATTTTGTCCAAAAATTTTAATTCTGTAGAGCTGATTTCAGACTAAAAGGCCTGCACACGCTGCTCTCCCTATTTCTCTCCCTTTCTTAAATACAGATACTGTGTTTGCTATTCTTCAGTCACACAGTGCCACCCTTGAGTTGATAGATTTATTAAAAACTCTTACTACCAGATTTGCAATTTCACACATCAATTATTCCAGAACTTTAGGACCAAAAGTTTCCAGTCCTCACCCCTACCTCCCCCTTAACTTGTCATATGGAAAACTTTAAGGTTTTATACCACGTACAGTGAGGCAAACTCTGTTCCACATGCTCCTTCCCGTTAGCCACTGCACTTTCACCCCTGTACAAACTGGTTACCTTGAATTTCTGTGTACACAGCTTGAGATATGGTCCCTGGTATCATGAGTGATGCCTACAGTGAAAGTATGATATTGGATTTGTGTTGAAATGTTAAGAAACACATAGGATATATTGAGCATTTCAGAAACGTAGCAGGAGTATTAAGATGAACAAGTATGTTTTAAAAACAACTTTGTAATGCTTGAGGTGGAATAAGCACCATATATCGACTGGGCCATTTAAACAGACTCTCTCCCAGGATTTGAGTGCATTTGTGCAATAAAGAGAAGAGAACAATGCTTGTGGCAACCACAGCCTCAGTAATTGCCTGGGGACCTCATGAGAAACTGAAGCCCAAAATACCACAAAAAAGGTGAAAACAAATATTGCAAGATGCCTGAACAGCTATTTCACTGCTACAGGAAAAAAATAAAATAGATGCTGTGTGCTTTCTTTAGGAACAGCATCCTAACACTCTTGCTTTCAATGAAATCAATGGAGAGCATTAGAAGAGTCCATTAGCATCACAGTCAGCTGCTGAGCTATGGATCTACTCTCTGATATCCCTGGGAGTCCTCAAATTCTCCTAGTACAGCCCTCTTGAAGTCTGGCTGACATGGAAATGGGCCCCACAGCTGAAACACTTTAAGCTCCCTCCAGACAAGGCTTAACTCCAAGCTCTGTAGCTGGTGAAATCGCTCAGCTGCAGGGCCTGAGAGGAGCGGGACGTTTGCTGTGCGGCTTGGCCAAAGTTCTGACAGACAGCTGGCACTCAGAGGAACACAAGCAGACACAAGGAAGGGGCAGTGGAGAATGAAGCATTTAAAATGCAAGTGGTGTGAGCATGTGGGGTACCAAGAGAATCAATTCAGCTTCTTCTTCCTGTTTTACCCTGGGCAAATCACTCTGTAAGCTAATACCCAGGCGGTCTAGGTGAAAAACACAGATTACATCTTTTCCCTGCCTCTCCCTTGAAGCGTAAATACATGAAGCTGGAGCCACAGGGGCCAAACAAGTCCAAGCAGCAGGCAGAAGGAGCAAGCTGGCCAGCCCAGGACTAGAGCTGGCATGCTGCTGCTAAGCAACATGCAGGCACAACCCGCAGCCCCACGTCAGAAAACCAATCAAGGCAGCATCTCGTTCCCGTTACATTAAATGTCAGTTTACAAATGGAAGCAACAGATCACAAACCATTCCCTTCTGTAACAACTTGGTCTCATCCTGAACCCGTCTCTCTGCGCCCGGCTTGTACAAGCTGATTCTGTGTGCCCTGGAAGCGCACCTCTGCTAAATCACTCCCCGAGTCTCCAAAGTACAATTTTGTTTTATAGTTGCTGTCAAACCAAAACGTTTCATGTTAATTTCTTACAACCTACTCTGCTGTCTGTTTCTCTCCTATTTGATATTTATTCCCCTGTCAAACATGCATTTATTTGTTGACATTTTTATTAAATTAGACTGCAATAAATCTGTCTGCATTTATGTTTATATTCCTTCATGCTCGAGTATGCAAAGGACCCCGGAGTAAGCTGCATACATTAAATGCATGGCCAAATGCTCCTAAGCATTTCACAGAGGGTAAATAAAGTCAAAGTGCTGGTAATCAAAAACGATAATGACCCAACCTCTCTGGACTGGAAGGAGACCACTGGAAGCAATGTTAATGGTTGAAGTGGGCAATCTTCTTTTTCCTGAGCAGAAGGGAAGATTCTGGGAGCAGCCTCACTTCCAGACTGTGAAAATTCACATTTTATATTTCCTTGTGGACAGGATAGAGAATTTCTTGAACCCCAGTGTCAGTAGATTTTTTTTTCAGAGTAAAAAATAGCTGCATGTTACAAGACATTGTCGCATGACACAAAACTAATGAAAGTCCAGCATGCAGTTAGTGGTCAAATGTAACCCATCTCTTAACAGAGAATTAAAAAACATCCTTAGCTCACCAAGCACTGGGTAAATACAATTGTGCAGAGGAAAAGTGAGGCATAGAGGGGTGTGATTTGCCTGCTGTCACCCATCAAGCTGTCACCAGTCAGAAATAAAGATCAGACCAGCTAAATGCCGCATGGAAAAACCTGAGGGACTAGATCAGCTGTCTCACATTTGTGTCATTTGAAGCTCCTTCCCAAAACTTCTAGGCAAAAGAGTATTTTTGTGTAGTATCTTTTTATCATAGTTGCAACAGAGAGTAGAGTAAGGTAAAAATTCACAACAGCAAGGTCACTCAAGGTTGAGGCTTTTCTCAGCTGTCTCCTGCTGTCCCTTGTTGTATTGGTCATGCCTGATATTATGCAGCGCGCATGCCCTGCAATTCATACGCGTAACAGTGACATGCTAGAGGGTCCTCACACCTTATTTCTCTCTCCATGCCATTGATAAAAGGAATGCAGAGAAATTCAGAGCAGCTCCTCCAACTTCAGAGGACTCTGAACACAGGAAATTTTTGCTAAATTACAGTGTCTCGAAATTGGCAACAGCACACTGATTATGTCTCATTGTGACTGTGATGTCCTTGGCGATGGAGCTGGGAGACCGCAAAGTGAATGTAATGCTCATATATGTGACTCTAATGACTGATGATGCTCTTCTGTGGGTAGCAATTTTGAAATAACTGAGAATGACGACAAAGAAAACTGCCTTTGTCTTTTTGCTTCACAAGAACTTTACGCATAAGGAAGGAGTTTAACATAGCCTTGCCAGCTACACGTGCTGCTAATAGGGAAATATGCAGCCCCATGGAGTAATTTGTGCTCATCTACCCTATATATAGTCCTGCAGGGTAGGCTGAGCACACAAGAAGGGGAAAGGTGGGTGCACCGATAATTGCTCAAGACCACATGATAAATGAATAAATTAAATTAAATGTAGTATTTTTTAAGTTGGGCGCCAGATGCTTTCCTCACTCTGGTTGCTTCCTGTCATTCTGATAGGACAAAGGACACACCACACTGAATAAAACAATTGCTGATCCTGCAGAGGGACGAATTGCATGATTTGGTGACACACGGTGAATGCAGTTATGTTGTCTTCAAGACTTGACCTAGTGTCACTCTTTGCCAGCCCTCTGTGCCATGGAGAAGTGCCAATGTGCCCACGAGTATCTTGTGTTTTGTGATCCTAGTCAAGGTCAGCATATGCACAGGTGACGCACAAAGAGTGTCCCACATTAGACAGAGATGATGGAGTTTCACGCCTTGCTTAACTACCATCTGACAGAGCATGAAGGACTTTGGTACAGACAGATGCCACAGTCAGTTGAATTAGAAAACATTGTATGTCAGCAATCATCACATGGATGGGAGAAGTGAAGAAAAACTTGCAGAGAAAGGCTGAATGCAGATCGCCCTGCTGACATCTTCAGTGATAAGCTCCAAAATTTCTCTGAGCCTCACCCTCCTATGCCCAGCCCAGCCCACCACTAGGAGACCTGGAGTAATGAGCTCTCACCAGCAAGAGCACTCTGCAGATCCAGTCTGGCTGCGGGACCACTGAATGTTGCAGGAGGTGACACTGAGCGCACTGACCATTACACACCGTCTGAATAAGTTAATTTAAACTTGTGCAGGTCAGTCTCCAGAGATCAAAGACTGACATAAGAGGGGCACAGAAATCTATTTCTGATCTACCAGAACAGCAGATCCTGAGAAGTCCAAGTGCTGTGCTGGCAGAGTATTACTGTTTGCCTTTGAGAGACAGGAAAATCGGAGAAGAGGAAATCGGTTCACTTCAAGATAACGCAGCTGATTTGGAGAAGTGCCATCATGAAGCCTTTGCTTTGATGGTCATTTGGACTCTTGAAGATATTGGAAAGAGCAAATTTTGTTTTAATCCATCCTGGAGGATTTTAAAGTCAAGATATTGTTCTGAAAATGAGCTCCACACTCAAACCCCAATGCAGACTTGATTACCATGGTGGCCTTTCTGTTCTGGCCATTGCCATTTATTAATCTCTGCCATTACTGCAGGGTCTGAAGTAGAACAGAAATGTACTGACAGGCCTGAGTAAATCCTTGTGAAAATCTTTTCCCTATGAAGGCATCAGGTCAGAGCCCACAGCATCTCATCTCCTCCTGCTCATGAACTCACAGAGAAAATGATGCAAAGAAGGTGATGTTTTCCTGACACCTCAGGAACAAATTTAAGCAGGCTGCAGAAATCGGTGTTCTGTTCCACCCAGCAATAAGCCAGAGGGCCTGTTTCAACCAGAAAGGGCTGATCACACCTTAAGGCTGTTCCAATAAGCTACTTAGAAAGCAACAAGTGGTTTTCTGTGCACAAGAAGCCTGCTTTTTTTTACTCCTGACTTACATCATTCCTTCTAAATGGAACCCATCTTGAAACTCAGTTTCCATGCCCTTATCACATTTCATACTACTGCAGCTTTCTCGGCAAAATTCATTCTTCTTGTGGGGTGAAGGCCAAGCCGAAGACCTGTTTCCACCTCAGTTTAGAGGGCTGGGCTTTTCACAACTTTAAATGGTGATGACAGCTCTGGTAGTAAAGCTCTGAGGAATCTAGAGGAGGCAATTTAAAAAGTTAGTGCTCCCAGCAGTCCGCTCTCCCCAGAACAATTAGAAGCAGACATGGGCTTGCATTTCAATGGCTTCAGTGTGGAGGTTGGCATATTAATGTGAACCCATCGTCAGCCACAGCTTCAGCCGAAGAAGGGAATTTTGTGCTGAGTGGCCGAGTGGCTCTGACTCCTGGGCAGGAGCCGAGGGGATACATCTTTACTAGCCCCATCACTTGAGCCCATCTCTCCATGCTCTCAGCTTCCTGCCACCCCACCAGCACACAGACAATTTTCATTCACCGTGTTTGTTACTTCTGCTGGATTTCTTGACCGAGTTATTTTGAGAGAGAGGTTCGGTGGTGATGCAAATAGTGAGTTGAGCACTGTCATAACTCCAGGGGCTCCAGTTACCTCCCAACCAGCAACTGCAACCTCCCATCTGTGGAAAAGGAGCTAGGGCACACAGCAGCACTTGGCTGGTGGAAGCCCGTGTGTGCAGGTCCATGCAAATCATCACATGGGAAAGCCCAACCATAGGGATGATTTTTTTTTCAAGGAAATTTGCATCTAGCAAAGTGAACGGTTGTCCCAGGTTCACCTTCCTCAGGCCTGCTTTTGTGTTTCAAATGAGGGGGCCTGCTTTCCTGCAGCTGAACGTTGCTTTTCCTCAGGAGCACTGGGGAACAATTAAAGCAACGAGAAAATGGTAAAAATAACACAAACTCAGCATATTCCTCATGACGCTGACAGCCAGAGTGCTGTTTAGTACAGCAGAGAGCAGAAACATTAACACATTTAATAACCAAACAGGCAAGCACGATCTGTACCTTAAACCACTAGCAACCACACTCTTTTTTGCTAGAAATATTGCAGAAAGCCAGAATACCTCCATGGCCCTGTGAACGCACTTAATAGCGCTCCGTAATTTGGCACTTGGGATGACAATCACTGTATTTTTTATACCGTTTCATTTGTGGCAACACTGTGGTACAAGAACATTCAAACATTGCTAGGTTAAAATATGTGTTTTCCCAGTGGTAATTAGTACAAGAAAATCAGGCTAAACATATTAGTTTGAGTTGGCTTTTTCATTCTCTTCCTGTAATTTTACACTTCACAGTCACAATAATTGTAGCCCTTACGAACAATTATGTAAAATTATGTAAAATGCAATATGATCAAGGTATTAGACTATTATTATCCCAGCTGCAAACACATGAATCATTACTACAGAGTACCTAAAAACCCTCAGAATTTTCTGACAGTTTGAGTTTAGTGGACTTTTTTTGTCTTCTGGATGTTCATGACAATTAAATCATACCTTGATAAATATAAAAGGAAACAATCCAGCATAGTTATTATGATTCCTCATTAGGAAGCAAAAGTGTGCTTTTCATGAGTTGTGCTTGTTTTGCCACTTAGTTAATTGGCACCTTACTTTGCTGGAAAGTCCTTTCTGAAGCAGGTATCCAGACAGGGCTGGGATGGATATGTAGGGTGTCTTTGGGGATGGTCCCGATAGGGGGAAAAAAAAAATGGCAGACTGGGAGAGGGCTTGACTTGATGTTTATTGAGTTACCTGTTGAATGCCTAGCAGTTACAGATAGCTCACAAAGGACAGAAGGATCCTGAAGAACTTTAGATCAGAATGAAGACAGAAATCTCCCTCTCTGCTTGAGTTAGTTGCTTTGCTTCCTGAGATACAGTGATGTGTGTTTTCTCTGGGGCATAAAAAATAGATTTTATATATATATATATTTGTATGTGGGTGTATAAACCCGTATCTTCTAAAAATGGGTGTCCTTTTTTGAATAGGTCAACAAACATATTAATATAAAGCTACATCCTGGTCCTGCAATCTGATCTTAAAATCTGTTGAGACTATAGACAGATGAGGAGTCAGCATCACTGGTCAGATCTCAGGTTGTGTATCAGTTTTCCTCTGTGCCATAGGATAACTATTCCCACTGATGCTGGAGGACTTAAACTATACTGGGGGAAAGAACACCATGGCCTGTTTATTTTGTATTTCCTGTATGATGTATATGGTGATTTGAATGTAAGACAAAACTCTGGAGATGGCTCAGAAAATTCTCATATAATCCACTCTCTCCTAAATCTTACAAGAACCATGAAGGTCATATTACAGTGTTACAGAAAATAATAGAGCCTTGAAATCAGGGGGAAAAGTCACAAAGAAAAATGTGGCTGAGCCAGGTTCTACGGAAATTACATACCATTGGCTTTTTTCCTGAAAAGATGGGGAAACTCAACAGAGATAAAGCACTAACAAATATGTGAAGAAGAATCTAGTGTACTGAAAATTGAATAACCACTATGAATAGGTCAAAAGAATAAGACAATTTTTTATATACAGATCCAGACTAGAGAAATTCTTGCCTTGGATGATAAGACCAGTGGGCTGAGTTTATCTTTTACCCCATTACTCCTATGGCACATCCTTCTTCTTCCTCTTGATCCTACCTGCAGTAAAAGGTACTGACACCTTTCATTGTCATCCAGCAAATGCACAATTCATTTAAGACGAAACTGGACCAAAGAATACAAGAGATGAACTGGCAAAGAGTGAAATGAGGCAATCATTCATCAAGGAAAGGACACCACAATGTTCCTCTTCTCTTGTTCATATTACAACAGTCACTCCCTACAGGTCGTTACAGGGAGCTGGGGCTTTTAAGGAAATTGCAGAGAAAAACTAATGCCTCCTCTCCCCAGAATCAGACACTGACACTGAGTCTTTCAATGACAAACATAGGCACTGACAGCAGGACTCAATTCTTTAATCTAAAGGGAGAACTCTCAATATCTTCATCTGGAGCAGAAAGCCATCTCCTGTTTTAGGTAATTGCCTAAGGGGAACAGCGATAGGGCTGTTTCATATTTGAAGCCTGGCTGCAGATGCCCAAGTTTGCAGTAATTATCTAACTGGCAGAGCCAAGCCTGTTAAACTTTAGATCAGCATTAATAAATGCAAGAGAATGCTATCTACCTAATTGCCTGGAAAAAAAGCTATGCCCCCCATTTGCAAGAATGAGACAATATTAATTGTTGCTCAATACCATGAGGTTGTTGTTCAAGAACCTTGTTGTGCTTTATTTTTTCCTTGAAAAGGAAAAAACAAAAAAGAACTGTGTGCAGGGGAGAGAAGTGAACATAACTAGAACTGAAATGCTAATGTTATTTCATTAAATGATTTGTGGAGAATGAGATAAAAGATCGACATTCGCAAAGAATAATTTCTTTAAATACCTTGTGCTCAAGATTCCCCTCTAGGCAACTTTTCATCTTTCTTCATTAAAAAAAATAGCATTAAATTTTATTAAAGAGTCCCAATTAAGCTGGCAACTTGCTTCAAAGAGCATCCAGGCTTAGGGGGATATATTAAACGTGAGCAGCGATGGGAAGATTCACCCATAGAGCTGATTCCTAAACCAGCATCTTTCTGACTGGTACAATTTGGCTTGCACACCCTTAAGGCATTCTCCCAAACCTAACTGATGCTTATTTTGGGAAGCAGCACATAAATGCTTGGATTTAAGGTCAAGTAGATGGCAAAGTTAGCTGTTACAAATGCAAACTTTTCTTGATAGCTTTGGAAGATGGCAAAAGACAATTTCCTTTTTAGAAAATAAGCATTTTTCTTTAATCCCAAATTGCGATTCAAGCGTGGCATCAGACACACCGGAAGCAAAACCAGTGAATTTAGCTTTAATGCCATCTACCCTGACAAGCTGCATTCCTTGCCTTGTTGTTTAAGAGCAAACAGCAATAAATGCATCAGCTCAAAAACACACACTCACTCTTAAACAGAGAGAGGTCAGAGAAAGAAAGATGTCAGTCCCACCTGCCTGAATTTGCATAGTCAAAACTAATAGGAAAGCAGACACATTATCTTGTTTTCAGCACAATAGTCAGAGTATGAAGTTAGAAAGAACGAAAGAAAAAAAACGTTACCAATGGCCTTTGTGGGGGCTCCTGAGCACACCGGCGGCCCCTGGGAGAGGTGAGAAGCTATCTGGTGACAGGGTCAAGGCTGCAGCACATCTTACACTGACAAGGGTTGAAAGCTGCCTTTGGATCCTAAATGGCATGAACCGACTTCATGGCCTGGCCAAATACTCTTTTACTGCTGCCTGCTTGTGGGTAACGGATAACTGGCACTCCACTTTCATCACTTTCCACCTCATATTCTGAGGAGGAAGAGCAAGATATAAAGACAAACATTGCAAACCCATTCAATAAAATATAGTAAGCTCTAGTCCGAACTCTGTGGAGAAGCTCAGAGAAAAAATGGAAGGGGAAAAATTCTAAGAAAATCACTTGTTATGAATCATGTACAGTGACGACAGACAGATACGACAGAGGGGAAAAACTGCAGCACTCCTATGTCCCTGCTGATCCCAGGGGGAAAAGAGGATAAGAACAGAAGTGAAGGACAGGTCTTCCACTTGAGAAAACCACCTTAAATCAATGACTTCTGCTACCCTGCAGAAAACCACACTCTGCTGTTCCCATTGCAGATCTCCTATCTGAGCAATGCTGCACAAGGAGACTATTTATGCAGCCATACAAATGTCACATTCATATTTAGACATTGATATAGTCTTTTGCTTTACATTCACATCCTGCATTTCCTTCACCTCTAATCGAATGCTAATTTCACATTCATTCTTCATAGCTAGATTTAGACAAGGCACCCAGTGGTGCATACTTAGGGGGGGTTATTATTCTTATTATTTATTTTTTATCTGAGTGTGTCATTCCCAGGTAAAGAATGTGCTGCCTGCAATGCAATTACATATGCTGGATAACGCTCGCATTGACTGGGAGGCATATAAGTCAATTGCATATTGTATTGTGTATTATTTTATATTTATTATTTGCTGTCAAAGTGTTTTTGCAAACCAATGCTTATGAGCTGTGTGTACTTTACTATAAATATGGGATCTCTTGGAGAAGGTACAGGGATCAGGATAAATTTAATTTGACAATTCTGTCAGAGGTAACCTCCACTTCTTTCCAATCTGCCACTTGCAACAAACAAGCCAAACTGGTGTTGAATGCAGAGGGAAAGAGCTGGAGGGACTCAGTATTAAATATTACAGTGGGAAGATACAGGAAGGTTTGTTTCATGAAGTCAGAAAGGTGCACAGCAGCAAGACTACATTTTCCTAAGAAAATAATTAATAGCACCTTTGAGATAATGCCTCCACTTTTTAGGGTCTTTCCTCCCCCCCGTTTAATTCCTCTTACAGGAGTCAGATTTTAAATGATACCTTCCTCCCTCTTTCAATGATACAGCACATCTCACAAGGGAAAAATCAATTCTGAGTAGGAATTGTGTATATTGCAATACTCATATACAATAATTCTCCCCTCCTCCCCATTGTACACATCTCCATCAGTGATGAATAACGAAACCAGTTCGCCGTGGGTGCAGTGTGACAGCAGCTCTGCTTATGCTGCCCGAAGGCTGGCGGAACAATTTTACTTCGTCACAGGCAACAGAAGGCTACTGGAAACTTTTTATCAGTCTATACAGGGGGCTTAGAAGTGGAAGGAGAGCAGAACAACACTCCCTGGAAGTGGTCTAAAATGTTTCACTACTGCAATTATGTCATGGCTTTTCACACTACGTTACTTCTTTTCCCTGTGGTGTGCCTTCTCTCTCCCCTTCCTGAGAGCTGGCACTGCCA
>WEIS01060423.1:702-17961 GCA_013389965.1 Todus mexicanus | reverse complement strand
TTTTAGTTTAAACCCATCACACCCTTGTCCTGTCTCAAGCAGCCCTGCATAGCTTGCAGTGTAGCAACAGAGCCCCCTTCTATCCGGGAGGGAAGACAGAAGAGAGGGAAGAGAGAAAGGGGAGGAAGAGAGAAGGGGTGGAAGAGAGAAGCGGGGCTGCCTCTTCGGGGCCGGCAGGGGGAACCCGAGACCCGCTGCGCATCCCGGGGATGCTCCGACAGTTGCTGCATCCCTCGGGCTATCCCCGCATCATCCCATCCCGTATCACCCCGGCTATCCCCACCTCACCCCATCCCATATCACCCCGGCTATCCCCACCTCACCCCATCCCATATCACCCCGGCTATCCCTTCCTCACCCTGTCCCGCATAACTCCATCCATCCCTGCATCACCCCGGCTATCCCACATCACCCCATCCCATATCACCCCATCCATCCCTGCATCACCCTGTCCCACATCACCCCGCCTATCCCGCATCACCCCGACGATCCCCTCATCACCGTGTTCTGCATCATTCCATCCATCCCCGCATCGCCCCATCGCACACGACCCCGGCTATCCCGCATCACCCCACCCCACGCGGCCCATCCGCAGGTGCAGCTGCTGAAGGACCAGCTGGCGGCCGAGACGGCGGCACGGATCGAGGCGCAGGCCCGGGTACGGCAGCTCCTCCTGACCAACCGCGACCTCCTGCAACACGTCTCCTTGCTGGTGCGGCAGCTGACGGTGCTGGAAGCCCGGGAGCAGCACCGGCAGCCGGGTGAGCACCGCGGACCCCACACCGGGGTTGTTTGAGTGCTGGGGTGCTCCCAGCTCCATCCCTCTGAACCATGCCTGCACCTCGAGCAGTCCCAGAGCGCAGCTGGGATGCTCCCAGCAGGTTCTAGGGGGGGCTTCAGAGCATCTGTGCACCCCTCGCAGTCACGGGAGCGAGTGGGCTGCTCCTAGTACCATCCCAAGGGCATCTCTGCCTCCCTCATGGTCCAGGGCAGCAGCTGGTTGCTGGTGCCCAGCTCTTCACACCCCGCCTTGTCCCTCTCTTGCTAGTTGACCGCTCCTTGCAAAACCTGTCCCTGGCTCAGTCGCTCTCCCTGAACCTGAAGAACCACTACAGCTTCGATGTCCACCTGCCCTCCACCTCCACCCCCGCCAGCGTCCTGGGCAGCCCCGTGGCCCCCGGCTCGCTGCCAGCCCTGGGCCCTGGGGGCTCCTACCTCAACCTCATCGGGCTGGAGAGGGGCGGCCTCCGCTACGGCAGCAAGGAGGGGGACGAGTGCCTGGCCGTGCTGGAGGGGCAGGACGGGCTGAGCCGGCGCGTGGAGGGCTCCGAGGTCAGCGAGTTCACTCTGCTCAACGGCAGCAGCCGGCAGAAGGCGGACGACACGGACAGAGGGGACGAGGACAGGTAGGACGTTACTGCCTCCGTCTCACATGGACTGGAGTGGGAACACCCCGAGCAAACCCTGCCGGTTCCCTGGCAGAGCACCCCCCACCCAGACCGTGTTTCGGAGGGCTGGCAGCAGAGCCTGCAGCAGGGGCTGGGGAGGACGGGCTGAGCTGTGTGCTTGTGCACAGACAGGCGCACAGGGGCTCTGCGCTAGCTCAGGTGCAGTAACGTGGCACAAGGAACTCACTGTGTCCCCCCCGTGGGGTCACTCCCAGCCCTACACCTGTCCCCCTGCCACGAAATGGTCATTGCCACATCCCTTCACCCAGCTCCAGCGTTTGCCGGTGATGGGTTGCACTGATGGGACCCAGAAAAGGTCTTCTGGAGAGCCTGGGGCAGCAAACCTGAGCCTCCTGTGCAGGTTAAGTACTTTCCCAGCACCTCCTCTCTCTGCTTTTGCTTCCAGGCGGCACCAGCCCATTCCCAAGCTCAACCCACCACCACCCATCCTACGCAAGAGGTCAAGCAAGACCTCCCCGAGCCTGGAAGTGGAGACGAAGCCCGAGAGCGCTGCTCACGTGAGCTTGTCCAGCCCCAGCACCTCCAACCTCAGCAGCATCGCTGCCAACTCGCTCACCCTCTTGGACCCTGAGGCAAGGACTGCGGTGCGGAGCACTGCCTCTGGCACCGAGCTCATGCCTGCCGGGCCCTGCCAGCGCGCTCTGGGCAAGGACAGGACTGGAGAGAGCGGGCAGATGTCCCCCCTGGCCAGCATCCGTGACTCTGCAGCCAGCAAGGCCCTGGCCAAGGACTTGGCCGCCCTGGCCAGCCCCACGGACAGCACACTGCCCTTCTCCCCTGCAGATGACACCTGCTTGCACATCAGCTTCTCGGAAGATGAGCTGCTTGAACCAGAGCTGGACACTGCCAGGGGCCCCAGCAGGGTCCCCCCTTAGCAGGACCGCAGCCGGTGGCCGCTGGCTGGCAGGCAGCCCCAGCAGCTCCATCAGCCCACGCTGGGGCTGGCTGCCCAGGCTGGGAGGCAGGTCCCTTTGCTGCCGCCTGGCCCAGCAGCAGCTCCTCCTGCCACGTACGGGGCTGCCACGCGAGACACGACCCGGCCAGCCCCTGCCCTGAGCCTGCACCGGCTCCCGCTGCCCCGTCCTCCCTCCTGGCAGGGGCACAACTCACACTCATCACTACGTCCCTCCTGCGGCCGGGCGCCTCTCGCAGCCCCCGGCAGGATGGGTGCCATCCCCCACCGGGCAGCTCGGGACGGTGCGGAGCCGGCAGATGCTGCTGAAGGCCGAGGCGCACTAGGTGGGGATGATGATGGTTCGACTCGCTCGGGGGGGGTTCCCACTCAACCAACATTCCCCGTGGGGTGCTTCATGGCAGAAACACCCCCAGGGAGTTGAACGACGGGTGCTGTCACTAACCCCGGGCACTGGTTGCCACCCGCAGTAGCAGCGAGAGCAGGGCTGTGTGGTACGAGGCGGGTGCCAGGTTGCCACAGGCCAGGTCTCTCCAGGGCAGCCTGTGGCCACCAGCCCCGAGCTGCACCCAGCCCAGCCCTGCATTTGGGGACAGCAGTGCCAGCACCGTGTCTCCAAGCGGCAAAGCCACCACTGCCTCCCTCCACAGGTGCCTTTTCCTGCACCCACTGCCCACACAGGCTGAGGCCACCCCTCTGGAAGCCACTGGTCGGGTGTGGAGCTGGCCCGGGGTGCCTGCTGCTGCTGTGGGTGACCCCCCGAGGAAGGGGAACCCCATGTCTTGGGCTCAGCGTGGGACAGCCCTCCCGTGCCTCCGAGGAGCCGGTGGCTGCAGGCAGGAGGTTGCTCCAACATGATGATTTGAGGGTGTTAGAGTGTGGTTTGGTCTTGGAAGTGTTGAGTGTCCTGGGAGGAGTTAAGGTTTAAGGAAGAAGCCCAACCTGGGATGAAGGGTCAAGGCGAGGCCCCAGTGGTGCCACTCGCCCCCTTCAGCCTGGGCAAGTTTTGGGGAGGGACCCGCAGAGGTGCTCGTGCACCTCGGGTGTTTGCAAGAGGGTGTTGGGAAAGTGTCGGAGGGTCAAGTTGAGGAAGTGTGAAGCAGAAAGGAAGACTTGGAGCGGCCGCGCTGCCTGTTCCTGGCATGGCGCTGCTCACGGCGGGGAGGTGGTGGTGATGGGACACGCACCCCAGAGCCAGCCACGGCGCCACACAGCCAGCCGCAGAGCCAGCCACAGCACCCCGGAGCCAGCCACGGCGCCCCGGAGCTGGCTGGGAGGAGCTGGTGGCATCACCACCGGTGACCAGGCCTAGGGGCTCCTAAAGCTGCAGCTGGGCTGTCCCGTAGTGCGGTAGAGATGGACCAGCCAACCCGTAGGAGTAAACTACGCTGCAGTTTGGTATCTGACTTTTAAAGGAACAAATAAAGGTGTCCTCTTTGCAGAGCAAGTGTCGTGGTCTCTGCCCCTCCAGGGCTTGCGCGCAGGGTCCTCCAGGCTGCTGCCCCCGGGTGTGGGTTGGGGACCCCCTTGGGTGCTCCCAAAGCAGCAAGATCCCTGCTGGACATGAAGGCTGCCCTCAGCACCCTCCTGACCTACAGCCCCGGCTCAGACAGGTCCCAGCAGCCCCACCCAGTGCTGGTGCCACCAGCAGATCCTGTGTCCCCACACGGGGACAGGCCCACGGTCAGGGCTGGGCCCATTTACCCTGCGAGCCCCCCACGCTGAGCACCCACGTCGCGCTGCACAGCACCCACCAGCGCTGTCTGCCACAGCCCTGGGCAGGGCCCTGCTCCCCACGCACCCCCTGTACCCTTTCTTGTGCCCCAAATAAACCCTGGCCCCAGCAGGCAGGATGGGGGTCCCCAGCAGAGCCCGATGCTGGGGGGTGAGATGGGAGCAGCCCCATGCCAGGGTGCTGGGACCACAGGAGGAGGAGCAGGAGCGCCCTGCCCTCTGCAGCACCCTGGCCCTCGCCCCTCCAAGGCGAGAAGGGAACCCACGGAGGTCCCAGGACAGACAGGGACCCCTCGGCACTGTCCCCTCCATGCATGAGAGTGGGACCCAGCTAGAGGGACCCAGCCCATCCCTGGGGTTTGGATGGTCCCAGCACCTCTAGGGGGGCCTCGGGACCACTCTCCACACTCGCTGCCTCCAGCGCGACGGAGCCGGGAGCAGGGAGCCCCTACCCCAGGCCCACTGCAGACATCTGCCGGGGGGGCCGCCAGTGCGGGGAGGGGGCATTTCCAGCCCAGCATCTTATTATGCTTCCTTCATGGAAGAAACTTTTTCCTCTGCTGTCTGGTAAGCTGCTTGCAATCATCAGGCAGGCAGGTGGTAAAGATTCATATCCATCAAACAATGCCATTTAGTTTGTAACCTGTGACTAAATCTGGTGTTAGCTTTAATTTCAGAGTCTGCTTTAGGGCTCGCTTGTTAATCTCTATGCAAAGCAGATGAAATGAATATGCAGCATTTTGGATGTAATTGTACGGCTTCAATTCAGCACTATAATTTTCCAAACAGGATCTTGCAATCAAGCTTCTATTCATTAGTGTATAAACAATTTAGTTTCTCAGCTCTCCAGTATGCCAATCATCTCGATGGAGTGAGCATCTCCCACAAAAAGAGGAGGAAAGTTTCCTTTGTGTAACAGAGGTAAAAGTTGCTCCGTACTTCAGACAATTCCCACCCGGCAGATCCCGGCTGTTCTTGCTCGTGTGGCCAGTTCCCGGTGCCCCACGACACTGACCGGCTGTAAACGGCATCCCAGGGGGATGATGCCCTGGTGACCTCCCCGCCAACGTGGCCCCAGGTCCCCCAGCAATTCTGCAGATGAGACCCCAACAAACGAGCCCAGTCCCTGCAGGATTAGGCCTCCTGGAAAGGTGCGAGCACGCAGCACCTTGGCGTTGCCCGGTGATGCCCAGGGCTCTCAGGGTGCTGCAAAAGGGATGCCTGTCCTGGCCAAAGCCCCTGCACGTCCCCATCTCCCCACCTCCGCACACCCCACACCGGCTCAGCTTTTCCAGCCAGTGCCACAGGACAGGGCACCAGGACACCCTTTGCCCGGTGGCAGCTCCACTAGAGGGACAAGACCAGGCACGGTGGTGGCTGGAGGACAGATTTTGATCTCAAGGGTTCAACCTCCTCATGTCCAGGTGCTTTCCTTGGTGTGGACACAAGGGTGCCGCGCTCACACGAGCGAATCCAGCACCCAGCCGCAGCCCCATCCTTCTGCACCCATGGCAGAGGCGAGGAGGGACCGGCCGAGAGCCTCGACAAAGGGAAGCGCCGTCGGCGGAGTCGCTCAGCGTGCTCTCCGTTTCCAAATGAATATCGACAGCGCTAATTACAGGCCGCCATGCAGACAGCTTATTAGCTTGTCACAAAAAGACGGTATTGAACTCAAAGCCCGCGGTATTCACAGAGCGCAGCAAGACGCTCCCCAGACAGCACAGCGAACCAGGCAGGCGAACAACCTCCAGCAAAACTAATTACTTCCTGATTGTCTAAGGCCACCCACTGGGTATAATAGTATAGACTAAATTTGGCATATACATAACTAAGCACTCGGCACCAATTTGGCGTACAATAATCATCCTCTGTGTTGCATAATTAAAATCTGATCACTTAGAATAATTATTTCATATTCCCGGTATCGAGCGAGGATTGCATAATGCGGCGTGGCAGGAGCCAGAGAGCGACGCGGGTTAATTTTACAGGTGTGAACCCCCCAAAGAAGGACGTTACAGCTCCGGACACGGCAAGAGAGCTGCTCGGTGCTGGCTGCCAATAACCCTCTGGACAAGGTGCTGTGATGCCCTAAGGTTGTTGGTTCGGCTGTGGAGGAGCTGGAGTCGCCTTAATTCTGCTCCTCCACAGCAAAGAGCCGGTGCTGAGCGTGGTCCCTGCGAGCCATCCCCGGCAGGGAAGGACCATCCCCGCTCAGGACAGGCTGTCCCCGTGTCCCCAAGCAAACACTCTCCGTATTGACCTTTCCAGGCAGGCTGCTGCCCCGCTGCCCGCCCGGGACGCTCACCGCCTGACCCCATTGTGCTCGCGCGTCTGCTAAAGGCATTTGGAAAGACATGGCAATAAAAAATAAGAATCAAGTGGAACGTGTGTGTCTAATCCATTAACTTCCTCTGGCAGCTCCCCGGGGACGCGGCGAGGAGGAGAAAGAATACGTGGATATTGCACGCGCCCTGGCACCTTGTCCCCGGGCCAGCCCCGCCGCTGGCCGCTGCCACGGGCTCATAAATCACGGCGGGCGACAGCGTTTCACAGCTCGCTTCCCAGCCAGGATATGGCCATTCCTGCTGATTACACGGCCGGGCGCGCGGGGGAAGCTGCATCTCCCACTTCCAGGAAGGGAGGATCCGCAAGGAAAACGCATTGATAAAAAGAAGAACGAAATCAGCTTTGTTCATGTTGCGAATCTCCCATTGTTCCTGCTGCGGCCGCCGGCCCTCGCTGGAGAAAGTATTTCCTCAGCGATAAATCTCCTGGGCTCCTCGCAGCCCTCGCCTTGGCACCAGACTCTCCTCGGGTTGTTTTGAAAGAAAAAGCGGCTTTTGCCCCGGGCCCCCCACAATGGGATGTGCCGGGTGATTTGTGGGATGATTTTAGGGGCCAAGGGATGACCCTGGGGTAGAAGGGCGAGGGCTGGTGTCTGTCCTGGGGTTCTCTGATCTGTGTCCCGAGCCAGAGCCACGTGAGGGGACCTGCAGTGCTGCTCCCCAAAGCTTCGCTCTGCTCCCACCCCGCGGTGCCCACGTCCTCCCTGCTGGCGTGGCGTGACCCGGGAAGAGCACGTCTGACCGGGACCACGCTAATCCCAGCGCCGAAACCCAGAGCTTGCGGTGGCCAAGCACTTGAAATACGGGAGTTGGGCTGACAGTCGTACAAGAAAAATAGATCGAGTTTCCAAGAAAATAGAGGCGAGCTGGTCTGATTTTCATCAGCATCTTCAGCCGCCTTTCGGGAAGCCCCTGCCCGCTCCTCATTCCTGCTCTCCGCTTTACAAACCACTTAATTCCTTGTTGCTTTGGAAACCCTCACAAAGACCCTCTGCATCCCCCAAAATAACGAGCAACAGATGCTGCTTTGACCTCAGCAACTTCCTGGAAACATACATTTGTCAAAATAAAAATAAAAAGATTAATGTGAGGAAGGCTCTTAAATTATAAGGAAAGAGCAGAGAGCGAGGCCGGCTGCACACGCCTGCCAGCGGCGGTGGCTGAGCCCTCGGACGGCGCAGAAACACGTGGCCGACTGGGGAGGGGGCTGTGGGGTTGGGGGTCCCCACACCCCTGGGGGTCCCCAGGCCCCTGCTGCCCTCCAGAGCCAGGAGGGGCTGTACCTGGCGCAGGGACAGCCCTGGGCTGAGCTCACATCGTGGAGACCCTGCCCAGCCACACCTGGACGGGCTCCAGTTTGGGAGCAGCAACCCACGGCCTTGCTTCAAGCCAGGCTCACAGAACAGTTTGAGAATAAAGACGAACATTAACGTTTTCAGCATCAAAACTACCCCCGAGCAGCCCCTGTCACCAGAAGAGCCCCAGCCTGGCAATGCCAGCGGCAGCGCAAGCGCCGCCAGGTGCAGGCACAGTGCTCATCCCTCCCGTATCTCTCTGCTTACAGGAGGCACTGGTCTCTTTTGTGGAGTATTAAAGCCCCTTCGCTCAACCCACAGGGGCAAGGAGACGAGCAAACGACAGGCAACCAGGAACTTTTGGGGGCTGAGCACTTCAACACCGGTGGGTTTCAACCTCCCCCTCTGGCTGCAGCCACCTGGCACACCCAGGGCCACAAGCACTTGCCAACAGCACGTACGGTGCCCAGCAGCAGAGCAGGGCTCCTGGCAGGGCCAGTGACAACCACACCTGAGGGTGACACAGCCCAGTCTGGGGCACAACCCACCTCCCTGCAGCCCTGACCCCACAGCACTCACCAGAGCTCCAGGCAGGGAGGCTCCACAGGCTCCACTTGGGAGAAGCACCTTTTCTGTCCCAGCTTTATAGGATCAGCCAGAAACGAGCTGCTGGGAAGGGCTCCTCCTTGGCGTGAGGTGGGCTGGGTGGTGCTGGGCATTTGGCACACCTGGAGCGAGAGGGTCATGGGCACATTGAGCATCCCCAGCCCCAGCCCTCTCCTGGCTGCACCCAGCTTGCTGCTGCTGTGTGACAAGCTCTGAGTGTGGCACCTGAGGGACATCCCTCCCGTAAGGGTGTTTTCTCCCTGAGAACCCCATGACCAGGCTGGGGGCGCACAACCTTGGCAGGAGGCTGCAGCACCCTGGGTTGACACTGCCGTGCAGCAGCCAGTGGCCACAGGAGGGTGACCAGTGGGACAGTTTGCTGGAGATTGTCCCCCTGCCCACGCTGGGGACAAGGTGATGGCACTGGGGTCGTCACAGCCTGGTTGCTCCCAGCCCAGCACCGTGGGGTGCTCGGGGTGCTGCTGTGCTGGGAATGCAAATCCTGACCCGGGCTGGGCCAGGGGCTCTGCCTCCCCCAGCACCAGCCGGGATTCCTGCCGTAGCCATGACAACTGCCATATACATTTACATATTCTTCCCGTTAATCACAGGGACATCCAGAACAACTGTCTCTGCTGGGGGTTGTTTTCATCCTGCAGCATTCCCCGCATTCCCTGCCTCTGCTCCTGCTTGGCCCTGGGGTCCCGCTCCCCCTGTGCATGTTGGTGGCCTCGGGCAGGGATGGGGCAGCTGAGCCAGACCCACGCTGTCCTGGTACCAGCTCCCAGGTGAAAACCCGTTAGGAGGAGCAAAATCAACCCCTTGGCTGCTGGAGATGTATTTATCTGACCTCTGTTGTTAGTAAAGGACCTGGAGCAGCTGGAGCAGCTGGAGATGTCCACACTCATTCCCATCAACCCCACCTCAAGGATTTTAGTTCCCAGTTTCCTTCATCCACCCACCACAGGTCTCTGTGCCCATCGGTGCTTTGGGACCAAGCACAACCCTCCAGCGCAGGGGATGGGAAGGTGCTTCCCTCTGTGTTTTGCTTCAGCCAGAGCAGGCAGCAGAAGCCGAGCAGGGAGAGAACAAACCCTGTGTGAGGAGACAAAGCAAAGCAGCCCCCGGGGAGCGTGTGCCACGGGGACACAGAGTTTCCCAGAGCCTGGGAGGACATTCCCAGCCTGGAGGAGACCCTGCGGCTCATGGGAGACAGGGTGGGGGCCCTGCTAAGCTGCTTCACTCTCAAAAATAACATCTGGGGAGCGGTTAAAAGATGATGGGACCCAGAAAGTGCAAACACATCTCCCAAACCAGAGCAAAGCTCAGCAGCCCCATCTGCTACCAGCCAGGGCACGGTGCTGGAGCCCACGGGGGTGGCAGAGGCGAAAGGGCCCAAGAAAATGTCATTCCATCACATTAATGATAGCCAGGAGATTGCCGGTGAGCTCACTGGTGCCGGCAGGTGCGTGTGGGTGCTGCCAGCTCCCAACACCGGTGCCAGGGGCCTCCTGTGCCAAGGGATAACGAGTACGGGCACCGACAGCCTCGCTGGCTTCCACTGCGGCAGCGCCTGCTGAGGGCACCAGCTGAGCCCCGGCTGCCTCCTGCCTTCCTCCCCCCGAAGGAGGTTACAGCCGGAGCACCTCTGCACTGCCGGGACCTGAGAGGGTTAGTCCTGAGCCAGGGAAGGGAGCTCGTTTGCTGAGTTACAGGGAGCAGAAAAGCCATTCAAGGGCTTCATGGGGCACCCTCCCAGGCTTGTGGGTGCTCAAGGGGCACCGTGGCACATCATGAGCGTGGCATAGCCTGCCCCATGGCCTCGGTTGCCAAAGAAAGGGACAAACACCACGGCTGCCTACACAGGCAGGTCCCTCCAGCACCGTGCTATGGGGCCGCTGTGCTCATACCAAAGCCACCCCAGGGCTTGCCATACACTCCTCAGCTCCACTGGTCTCTGCTGCAGCAGGAGCTCGTGTCACCTCTGGAAGCCCCTAAGGGACTCTTGGTGGCTGCCACCGTCACCCCCGAGCTCGCAGCGCGAACCTCTGAGAGCCCCGGGCACATTTTCCATGTGTGCAGGGCCTGCCGGAGGGCTCGGAGCAGCCCTGCCCCGGCCCCGCGCCGCCAGGATTTAAGACCCACCAGTTTCCTCTGCCCTTTCCACTGAACCAACCCGCAGAAAGTTTTATAAACTTGAGGAAACGCGAGTCAAAGCAGAGGGAGCCCAAAGCTGAGCCAAAGCGTGACCTCAGCAACCTCCCCTCTTTGTCCAGCCTGGTGCCTCGTTATTATCTGTCAGCAATTGCTGAGTCTCCTCCTTCGGGGGAACGCGCCAGGCCCTTCCGGAGGAGCGGGGCCTCGCCACAGCCCCTGCTCCTCTAATGACTGTGTTATCTCTGCCGTTCCCAGCTCTGCTTCCCTCCGCTGCCGCAGAGGTGATGCCCTCTCTGGACTGGCAGTCCCACGTGGACGCCCGAGGGGTGGGTTTGTCCCACCGGTCTCTGCAGTTTGGGGCTATGGGACAGGGCTCTCCCCATGCTCAGTGGGAATGAGGGTTGGATGGAGCAGCTGAAGCATCACTGCAGGTCACAGCTGAGAGTAAGGCTCAGCTCTGCCAACTGACACCATCCCACGGATGCTGGTTCCATCCCAATTCCATCCCATCCCATTGCAATCTCATCCCATCCCTGCTCCAGGGGAGGCAGAGCCTGGCACAACAGGGGCCAAGAGAAGATGGAGCAGACTTTGCTGCCTGAAGCATGAACCTGCCCGTCTGACACGAGGGCAGTGACAGGCAGGGAGGGTTTGGTGCAAAGGAAGGAAATGGAAGAATTAAATCCACAGAACTTCCCTGCTTTTGTTCTCCCTCCCGCCTCCGCTCTCCTCCTTGGCCGCTCGCTCCTCTCGCTGGATGTCTACGGCTTGATACTACCCAAGCAAGCTGGAATCGGGGTAGATCAGCTGAAAGCAATTTACTTTGAAATCCAGCTGCCAGATTTTCCTTCATTTGTTTACTTTTAAATGCTTTTTTAAAAGCCAAAGTACACAAGGCAGCCAAATTGCTGACATGTGTGCCGGGCCGGTACCCTGCAAATGCTGCATTCTTTCATGTCCTCCTGGGCTCAAATCCACTCATGTTTATTTAAAATACGTAGAACACTTCAGCACTATTAAGAGCCATGTTTTATAGTAAATGGAAAAAGATTTCCTCACAGGCCAAGGGGAGAGGAAAAGAATCACTTCAATTTAGTCTTGTTCCGACAGTCCTTTGCCTGCCACGCCAGGGCCCAGCCACCCATGTCCCACCAACGTCCCAGGAGCTCTGGTTGCTCCTCCAGAGCTGCTGGTGCCCTGGAAATGTTGGAGACAGGTGGGCAGGGGGCTCCAGCAGCGCTTCTGGAGCTTGGCCTTTCTCCCCCATAGATCCACAGAGCCTGAGATGGCTGGAAGAAACCCCAAGACGGGGCTTGAAGTTACCAAGGTTCCCCACAGCTTCAGACGTCAGGCTGCTACCTCCACCCACCAGCTCTCAGCTAAGCCCAGAACCCTCTTTCCTCGCTTTCCCTTGTCCGTACGTTCACCCCTCGCCGTTTCTGTTGAGCACGTGGAATTTCACCCCTATGGACCGTGGACACTTAAGCTGTAAGTGACACCAACCGGCGCGACCCCAGGACAGCCCTTGCAAATCAGTGGGAGATGCGATGGAAACGCAGGGGCACAGGGTGGCAGGATCACCGAGAGGCAGCAGACCTGTACGCGGCAGAGGAGGAGACACTACGGACTTACTACAGATGACGGGTAATGCCCCGTCCTCTCAAAAACTTGATAAAGATCCTGGTGTGTATAGCAAATACTTGTAGGGCAATAACGGCTAAACAGGACCGTATAGGGAAGTAGATCTTCACATGGAGAATTTTTTCAGTGTATTGTCAATGGGGGTGTTTTGGGAGGGAGGGAGGGAGGGAGGAAGGGGCACTTCCAGCTAAAGCTGCCTTTCCTCCAACCGCCCCTCTGTGGCTGACACAAGCTGAACTCCGCAGGGTGACATGAGGATGAGCATCAGACAGTGAAAATGTCAACAAACAGCAAATAAATCCCGCGGGCGACTGTCACTGCTCGGGCTTAAAGAAACGCAGAAAGGCAACGTACAGGGAAAGGAGTGAGGAATTAAATCAAATTATCTGCTACTGGCATTACAGAGATGGGCAGCGGCTTTGCGCCAACGTGTCAGCGTGCCCCCGGCACAGCTCCTTCCCCAAAGCCGCCACCGCTGGCGTAGCTGGAATTGCTCTGGTTTGTTTCCCAGCAAAAAGCACCAGCAAGCAGAAACCTCCACTTATTAACTGTTAATCATTCCGAGTGCAGCACCTTCATCGCTTCACTGTAATTAGCCAGACGAGTAAATCTTCAAAAGGATTCCTCCGGTGCAGCCCCAGACTCCGATTATGTCATTGCCCTCAACACGACATCCCACAACTGGTTTCACTCATGGTTAGAAGAAACAAAGGCTCTGAGCAAGCGATGATGGGGAGCAGAGCGGGGTTTGCCAGGACGAGCACCGTGCGCTGCTGCTCCGCGTCTTGGGGGGACTTTGGCTCCTGTAACCGCCTCCCTCGCCCCTCGGCTCCCCGTGCGCAGCCATTGCCACGCCTCGCGCTGCCACCGCTGCAAAGAGCGGCTCCAAGCTGAAAGGCAGGAGAGGCTTGTGTGTTCAGAACTGGGAAATACCCTTCCAGGACTGCCCAGAGCTGCGCTTCTCATCTTCCACTGCTCAGATGGGCAGATCTCCAAGCGCCCTCCCGCTCACAGGGCTGTCTGCCCCTCAGTGCGCGTACAGGGGGCTGAGCGGGCAGAGGAAAGGGGTTCAAAGAGGAGGCAGCTGCCAGCCTGACCCACGAGGGAAGGGTGATGCGCCCAGTGCTGCCTCCTCACCCACACGCCTGGGCCGTGTGTGGCTCCTGGAGCTTGCTCTGGGAAAGGAGGACATGGCTCGGCTGCGGCTCCCCTTGAGCGATGGGTCCGTGCCCGCCGTGGCCGTGCAGAGCTTCCCCTCAGACGCTCCCCAAGGACAAAGATAAGAGTAAACAAGCAAAGAGTTCTCCGTTGGGTGGAACCAGCCCATTGCACAGAGGAGCCGGGGCAGAGAGGGAAGTGCCATGCCCCAAGGCCACACAATGAGATAGTGACAGGCAGGAAAGGGAAGCCGGGTTCCCTGTCTCAAAACGAAGGGCTCTACCCTCCGGTTCGTGCTACTCTGGCATTGCTTCGCTCTTCCCCCTCCGCAACACACTGGTGTAAAACACAGAAAACAAACACACGCAAGCCTGGAACAATAAAGAGCCCAATAACGGATTATAAAGACTCCGGCAGCTGTAGGGAGCCAACAGCTTCTTGGAGGGGGTTGGATGGAAGCTGAGTTTCCCCTCCCTGCTTGTATTGTATTTCTTTCCTCTGCCAAAATGTGCTTCCTGAGTCTTGGGCAGAGCTCTGCGCTGGTGACCCTCACCTTCCTCTGTTTAGCCTGGAGCGCAGGCTCGCCACGAGCGCCCGCGGCCGCGCCTGGGGACAGGCAGAGCCTCCCGCTGCGTGCACATGGCCAGGGTCAGCCCTGCTGTCAGCGGCTTCCTGACGGCCAGAGCCAAGTCTGGCCACACCTGAGCGCGTCCCGCCAGAGCAGCCGGGCAGAGCTCGGGCGCAGGAGTCTGGAGAGAGCTGCGGGACTGGGGACGGGTGGGTACCGTTGATGCGATTCCCGTTTAAAGAGCTCCATCCAGCCCTTTTCTCTCCCAAACATGGGTCGGGTTCCCCACCCCACACAGATGTAAACGGGAGGCAGCGAGAACAAAGCAGAGATCAGACGGTGCTCTAAGCAAAAGGGTAGCTCTGACCCCATTAAAATTCTCGCTCCCGTTTGCGTGGAAGCAGAGAAGGAGCTGAACCACCCTCAGGGTGACTCACAGCCCTTACCAGAGCTGCCATGCTGATCTTACAAATGTTAGAGTAAATATCTCAGAGTCAGCGTTTCGTACGATTTAACCTATCAACTCTGGAGCAGACCTGTAGCTCTTTTACAAAGCTCCCATTCCCTGTATTTTATTTCCTTTCTCCCTGCCAGAATCAGAGCCAAAGACGAGCAACAGGCACGGCTGTCCTTCCCAGCCCTCAGTTCACCTGGGCAGGAGGGAGAAGTTAATTTAAGCCCTATTGAACCAGCAAAAGCTCTTCACCATTTTGTGCGGCAGAACCCAGCAGGAACAGAACACTTCCTTGAACCACCTGCATTCCCCAGCCCAGCCGAGAGCCCAGGAACACGCAGGTTGGAATCCCTTTGTTCAGGCATCTGCAAGAGACAAACGTGACCTGCGCTGCTTCACAGGCAGCGAGGGCAGCGGCAGAGGGGAGATGCCTGGGATGCAGGCAAGACAGAAGAGCTGTTACTTTACTAAACACTCTCCTGTTTTTCTTTGAGCCCTTATTCCTGGATCTGGTCAGGTACAGCAAAGGTCTTCACATCCCGGCAGCTTCTGCTTCAGTCCCAGCCCTGCGTTAGCCCAGAGCAGCTCTCAGCTGGCCAGGCAGACTCAGAGCACACAGGCAACCCCGCTCTCCTCATCGCCTGCCCTCGCTGCCTCGCTCTCGCCAAGCACAGACATCGTGCCCAGAGGAGCCTACGCCCATGTGTGCCTTAGGCTTCCCAGAGCTTTTGCAACACGTGTAAGGGAGAAGAGAAACTTGTTCTGGAAGCAGAAGGAGCCCCAAAGCAGGAATAACCAAGCGAGCGGCAGCGCTGACCTGCTTCTGCTTGCCAGGCTCATTTACCACATTCATAACCAAAATCACACCGGAGACTTCTTGCTTCTAGGTCGCTGTTCTGCAGTTTCTCCTCTCTTCTCCCTTTGCCAAAGTATTACTTGCACCACACGCAACCAAGCACCAAGTTCAGGTTCCCCGGTAGAGGGGCTCTCAGATGAAAAACCATAAAGCCATTAACAGATAGGCAAGGCTGCATTATTAAAACCATTCGGTAAGGTCACGCCTATTCCTAATAAAAAGAAATAAGGTGCTCTTACACCAAGTTAAATATTCCATTGACCCATTTTCCATGTTTGCCAGTCGCGTGCTGCTTGCACTGGCCTGCAGGCTGAGATTCGTCCTGTTCTCCGCAGCACCACGGACACCCCCTTGCAGGGTTCAGAGAAGCAAATACAACCTATGCTGGGATTTCTCAACCATCCCCATCTACTTCAGCTCTGCCTTAACCTCCTTAAGCCACATCAAATGCGACTGAGGGGATCAGGATGCTTTCAAACCACCTTTCTTCCTCTTCTCGCTTCATACTCAAGCGTTTTCACACACAGGAAAAATCGAGGCAAGGTTCAAGTGAATTTTATAGCAGAGACAAATGACCTAATCAAGTTTCTATCAGCAGCACTGAAGCAGCTTCGGACTTTGACGGCAGCAGAATCTTCACAGAGACGCCCAAGATCCGCTGGATGCAGCCACAAGAGGGAGTCTTGAATCTCCTGTTAATGCCAGATGGATCCTAGTTTCAAAACGCTTCTACTCCCAGAGAACACAGCAAGCTGGCAAAAGGGTCTTGCAAAAACTTATCCTGAGCTCCTGATTTCTTCTCTGGCTTCACAGGAGTATCCTTGGCAGGTAAAGGTTCTTTAAAATCCTCGCTATAAAGATGCAGGTTTTTCTTCTCTTATGAAGGAGGAGGATCTGCCTTATTTATCCCTTCCAGAACCGTACTGCAATTGAAGGCAGAGGAAGAGTACGGCGATTTTTCCCTAGCCACTCAGCTTACGAATGCTTGGAAGGCTGGTTCCATCTGAGCTGACTCCTGGGAGCCCCTTTTTTATCAGGGATGAGAATATGCATAGTACCACACACTGCAGAATTATGAAACTGGCACGAGAGCTAAATACCACCCATTACTTGGTACCACTTGCTCAGGTTTAGGTGGCACTAAGCTGAGTTGGACTTTTTGGGTAACCGTTCACCACCTCCAGCCCTTGGGCCTTGAGAGTTAAGCAGAACCATTTGAGAGCAGGGCAAATCCCGCTGCTGGATCTCTCGGAAAGGACACTCTCCTCAGAAGGATGCTGCTGTGCCAGTGCCACACAATTGTGCTGCACCAGAAACACACGCTCCAACCTTACCGAGATCAGAAATCCCACCAGGACTTTACTCTTCCCAACCACGATCTGAAGGAACAGAGCAGGTTCTGCCCATGAGCTACCACAACTGTGCCTTAGAGTTTTGTTAACTGGACACATGTGATTAGAAGCTCTGGCTGAGCGAAGAGCCTACAACATAACAACTAACGCTTCTCGCATCGCCAGTGAAATCGCTGTGTTGAATCTGCCCGTGTCTGCTCTCCATCTGCCAAAAAACCGTCAAGAGACATTCCTCAAAAATACTTTTATGGTCTCTACTCAATCTTGACACTCACTTGTTCTAAAGTTTCCAAGCAAACATTACAGCTCCAAAGGGGGTATCTACATTTGCGTAAAGCCACGCGATGATCTTGCACAGCGATCCCCACGTCCAGGCCCTGCCCGGAGTGCCGAGAAGCAGAGCTCTGGCGGCGTTTTTCTGTGTGTTCGGCCAAGAGATAAAGACAAGCAGCAATTATCTCAGAGAGGTTAATGAAAGAAGCGCTCACGGTACAGCTGAATTCTACTTGACTTCACCACTTCATTGTCCTCCCCTGCGGTTCTCTTGCGTACCTGCCCGCTCCTGCCTGAAGCTGCTGAGGGGATCCAGGCCAGCAGATCCTTCATCCAGACTCATGAACGTGGCCAGTGCATCGTGACCAGCGCAGCCACCTCTGACCCGAGAGGTGGTGGATTCAGCTGTCATGAATCAGATAAACAATCCCAAACCTT